>JAPIWU010388184.1:0-10659 GCA_037576205.1 Pyrocystis lunula | reverse complement strand
GAGGGCGACCGCGACGCTGACATCACGCGACGCCAGAATGCCCTCACGTCATCCGGCGTGAGTTTCGCGCGCGCTCAGACGATCATCCAGCGCGAGCTCCTGAAGGATCCACTGGACCGCGGGCCCTACCGGGGAGATTTCGACAGTCCGGGACGCACTCTGCTCGAAACGAAGAGTCTCACCCTCGCGGGCACGACCACCGTCGACTTCGGCGAAGTCGTCACGAACATCGGCTACCTCGACTATCGGAAATCGGAGAGACGCGACACGGATCTCTCTCCCAATCGCCGCTTCCCCTCCGCCAGCAACGACCAGGCCTGGCAGATCTTCGGGGATTTCATGCTCTCGGGATCGGAACCCTTTGGATCTCCCTTGGAGTGGGAAGTCGGCGTCTACAACCTCGTGGAGCAGGTCGAGGCGCACCAGCTCCAGTCGCTCCTCGGCACGGCCATCCGCGACAACCAGTTCACGCAGGAAATCTATAGCTTGGGAGTGTGGGCGTCCGCGGAGTACGAACTCCTCGAAGGTCTCACGGTCGCTGCGGGCGCTCGATACAACTGGGAAAGAAAGGATTTCGAAGTTCAGGACATCAACATGAGGGTGCTCCCGATCGGCGGGACCTTCACGCTCCCACCCCAGCGCTCCTCGAACCAGCGCACCTGGGACGCGATGACCGGTTTCGCGGAGCTTCGCTACGACTTCACGCCGGATATCTCGAGCTACCTGAAATACTCTCGTGGATTCAAAGCCGGACACTTCAACCCGAGCAAACCCTTCAGCGCCAAGGTGCCCGGAGAAGGGTTCGCCGATCCGGAGACCATCGATGCCTTCGAATGGGGACTCTCCGCGTCCTTCTGGGCGAACCGGATCTCCCTCGAAAGCGCCTTCTTCTACTATCGCTACCGCAACTATCAGGTCTTCCGTCTCTCCGCGACAGAGACCGGCGTCTTCCGCGTGATCCAGAATGCGGAGAAGGCACGAAACTACGGCGCCGAACTCGAGCTGATTGTAGAGCCCCTCGAAGACATCGTGCCTGCGCTCTTCGACGGCCTGCGAATCGAGCTGCGCGGGGGTTGGCTCGAGACGGAGTTCCTCGACTACACGGAAATCGACTTTCGACTTCTCGGAGCGTTCCCGACCACCGTGTTGATCGACTACACGGGCAACCCCCTCATCAACGCGCCCAATCTTCAAGCGTCGGGCACGCTCAGCTGGGCCATCGAAATCGCCGGCATCGGTACCATCACGCCTCGCTATGACTTTTCCTGGACCGATGATGTGCCCTTCGATGCGAACCAGGGGCGCGGTCAGATCGACGGTCTGGGGCGGAGCAAGTTCTCGCCCTTCCTGATCGGGAACCGGGCCTATATCCTGCACCACCTGCACCTGAGCTATTCCACGCCCGACGGCGAGCTCGAAATCAGTGGCTGGTGCCGCAACCTGACCGACGAACGCTACGCGACCTTTGCGGTCGACATCTCGAACTTCGCGAAACAACAGCTCCACTACGTCGCAGATCCGCGATCCTGTGGCGCAGACCTCCGATTCACCTGGTAGGCCCCGGCGCTGGCATGCGACGCATCGCGCTGCCAGGGATCGACCGCACTGCCGAACAACCCGCCGAACACGCGACCGGGCACGCCGCCAAACACGTAGCCCCACGCGCCGCCGAACACTCCTCCCGTCGCGAGCCAGACAAGGGTCGAGAGGAAAGGCGAGGCGACAGGCCAGGCGAAAGACGAGGCTACACCCCGAAATGCGCCGGGAGGATCAGGGCAGTTGGTATCCGAGCGCGCGAAGCTGGTCGAGCTGCATCTCATCGAGGTCGAGTTCTTCGGGGGCGAAGATGGCTTCGATCGCGAGATGCGAGCGCGCGGCCTCGCGTAGCCGATCGGCCTCCGCGAGGTATTGGTCGATTTGGTTACTGCGGTACCCGTCGTCGCTCGAGAGGATGGCTTCGAAGTGCGCGCCGGCCGGATCGGAGCCCGATACGTATCGAATCTCGCCGTCGGTCACGCTGATCGCCGGAACGCGTTCGGGGTCGGGGCGACCCCAGTTCTCGTCGAGGTGCGCGAACTGAAACTCATCCGTCCGCGCCTCCTCCACGACAGGTTCACCACCCGCACTGGCGGAACCCTTCATCGAATCGAGCACGACATCGACTCTCGAATGGCCGTCCCCCTCTTCCGTCGTACCGAGCCCCAGGAGCTCGAAGAGCGTCGGCCAGACATCGAGGTTCGTGGTGGGCACGTCGACCACGACGCCCGCATCCAGTTGGAAGGGAAGACCGATGATCAGCGGGGTATGCGTCGTCTCGGGAAAGACCGTCCTCGCATGACCTTCGAAGCCCCTCTCCCCGAATGCTTCCCCGTGATCCGAGAGCACGACGAAGATCGTCTTGTCGAGCATGCCTTCTCCGGCGACGAAGCGATGGAGTTCCGAGACGAGCCAGTCCGTGCGCCGCAGTGAATTGTCATAGATATCCGAAGGGGCACTTCCAAAGAGCGCACTCTGATCGTCATAGGTGTACTCGTGCAGATCCATCAAGTGGAGGTAGAGAAAGAAGGGTCGTCGCTTTCCCTGGATGCGCAGAAACTCGATCGCATCCGCAATGAGCTCTTCGTCGCCGCCGTGGGTCAGCTCGTTTGGGCGAAGCCGCTCGAGGTCAGGATCGATCGCCCGCCCCATCGGTCGGTAGTAGCGATCGAATCCCTGATCGAATCCGAAATAGCCGTTGACCCAACCATTCCGGTAGATCCCGACGGTTCGGTAGCCGGCCTCAGAAAGGATCTCCGCCGGAAGTTCGGCCTCCTCGGAAAGGACGTCATCGAAGCGGGTGACGCCCGCCTTGAGTGGATAGACACCAGCCCACATCGAGGCCATGGAGGCTTTCGTCCAGGAAGACTGCGCCAGGTGTCGATCGAAGCGAAGTCCGTGGCCGGCAAGCTCCGAGAGAAAGGGGGTCGTTTCTCGTTCGTATCCATAGGCGCTCATCCGATCGGCGCGAAGCGTGTCGATCAGGACGAACACCACGTTGAGATCATCGCGCTCGGACAGGGCGACGACATCGGCGGCATCACCGTCGGGAAGACCATCGAGTGGAGCGTTTCGGATCTCGAGTGTACGGACCAGAAAGAACGCAATCGAAACGGCCGCGAGCACTAACAACCCGACGCGCTCGAGTGTTTGACGATCGATCATCACGAATCCTCTCCCCGATCATCGAAACTTGTGATAAGTACGAGGCAACTAGCTTCCATTCCAACCGACGAGTCCGCCAATGCATGCCATCGATAGAACGAATGCAGGATCCGAATCGCATCGCCGCGACCCGCGAGATGCCTCCCGGCTCACGCACCCGCCTCATCCCTCCCGGCGATATCACGCGATTGCGATCCTGCTCATCTGCCTGATCGCGAGCGCCTGTCGAATGGACGAGCAGAGCGTGTTGGCCAGGGCGCGGGCAATGCACGAGGTCGGTGACTTCGACGGTTCGATCGATCTCCTTCGCGAATCGATCTCCGCCGGAAATTCGGACGGAGAAGTCCTGCTCTGGTACGCACGCGCACTCAGCCAATCCGGCAGGTCGGGGCGAACCGCATGGGCCCTCGACACCGCCATGGAGGATCCGGAGTGGATCGTGCCCGCCGCTCATCAGCTCGCGCTCATCGCCTATCAGAGCGGGAACTATGAGCTGAGTCTCCAGACACTCGAGCGACTGGAAAGGGACCGTCCCCCCTCGGATGATCCTGACCTGTTCGCGGACATGCTTCGGGCGAGGGCACTCCTGGGCACGCGTCGCCACTACGAAGAGGCGCTCGAGGTCATCGACGCCTTTCTCGAGCAGGAGCCCGAGAACGAGACGGCGATTCGCCTGAAGGCGATTGCCCTGCTCGGCCTCGACCGGGTCGACGAAGCGGCGCACCTCATCGCTAGCGCCGGCGAGAGGACTTCCACCGGCTCTCCCCATGACCCCTCCACCGAACCGGACGCGGCGCTCGAAGACCTCCGCCTCGACGTCGGCGAGGGGGACGCCTATTGGTGTGCCGTTCGCGCACGCTTCGAGCGCGAGTCCGGAGACCGGGCCGCGGCAGAGACCACGATCGACGCTTGTCTCGAGCGCGAGCCCGCCGCCCCCGTTCTCGTGGGAGAGGCCGTCGAGCTATACGGGCTCGTGGGCCAATCCGAACGGGTTCTCGCGATCCTCGAAAGAGCCTACGAAGCGGATCCGTCGAACCGGGATGCCCGGCTTGCGCTCGCGAGCCAACACGTCGCGATGGGCGAGCCGGCCCGAGCCGAAGCTGTGTTTCGAAAAGCGACCGAATCACTGGATCGGTTCCAGGCCCTCGAGGCGTCGATCGATCTCGCGGTCTTCCTCGTGAACGCGGAGCGGGTCCCGGAGGCGCTCGATTCCTATGAGAAGGCGTTCTCGGCCATGGACGAACCCCCTTCTCCCGAACTCCTCTTTGCCTATGCGGAGGCGTTGATCTTTGCGGGGCGATACGACGATGCGCTCCGGGTCGCCGACGAAACACCCGTGGAAGTGCATGCACCGATGCTCCGCGGACGCGTCGCCTTCGAGCGGGCCGACTTTGCGGCAGCGCTCTCGGCCTTCGAGGTCGCAGCCATCGCCTGGCCCAATAACGCGCCGATCCGCTACTACCTGGCCCGATCGGCCGAGGCACTGGGAGAATTCGATCGCGCGATCGAGGAGTACAGACACGCGATCCGCTCGGACCCCTCACTCAGCGGGGCCCGCGCCAGGCTGGTCGAGCTGCATATTGCGGAGGGGCGCGCACGCCACGCGCTCGCCGTCCTGCAATTCTCGTCCCCCCGACAGCAAGCCAGTCCACCCACACCCGAAGAGCAGCTGCTGCAGGTCGAGCTCCAGTTCCTTCTCGGTCGCGACCCCGACCTGAATCAACTGGCCGTCCACTTGAGGCAGGGACAGGGACAGCGACCGAGACAAGGGCGGAGTCCGAGCGACGCGTCGATCGTCCAGGCGATCGCGCGCGGCTTGCAGCGTCAAGCCGGGGCCGAAGCCGTACTGGAACGCCTCGCTGCACTCGAGACCGAAAGCCTGGGAGAAGCCGCCCGAGACGCCATCGTCGTCGCACGCGTGGACGCAGCCCTCGCGCTCGACCGGACCTCCGACGCCCTGGAGATCGTGCAGGCCGCTGGCGCCACGACATCCGACCGCGTGTCGCTCCAACTCGCGCACGCTCGAGCGCTGGCACGCGGAACCGGGCGGGAGTCCGAAGCCAGCGCGATCTATCAGCGCATTCTCGCCGCGAACCCGACGCAACCCGATGCATTGCACGGGCTGGCTTCGATGCGCCTCGCGCACGAAAGCACGGAGCCCTATGAGTCCCCGGAAACCGCGGAGAACACGAAGTCCACGAAGACTGCGGAGACTGCGAAGGCGATCGAGCTCGCCGAGCGGGCGTTGATGGAACGTCCCGGTGACCCCGAAATCGTCGCCGGTCTGGTCGACGCGCTGGTACGAGCCGGCCGCCGGCAAGAGGGGATCACACACTTGCGGCGGCACCTGACTCGGGATGCCCCCTACGACGGGACGGCTGCACTTCAGCTGGCGCTGCTCCTGGAATCCGAGCCGAATGCGATCGACGAACGCAAGACGCTGGCGCACAGGGCGGTGCGTTTCGGCGCGGGCGAGGAGGCGGCCAGGCTGCTTGCGAAATTGGATCCCGAGGTCGAGGCGGGGGCCGAGGGAGACGGAATCCTCTAGGCACCCGTCCTAGCTGGCACGTGACCCTTGCGAGACCACTCCCCTGCCCCCTCCCGGCGCCGCCGGTACGGTGGCCACGCGCTTCCACTGGTCCTCGGAGAGCAGCCCACGATTCGCGTCGATCCAACCGCGAGCCGCGAGTTCGTCGAAGGTGATCCATCGCTTCGCAACCCAGAGAATCGTGACGGCACGTCGGTCGGCGTCGACGATCGATTCGGCTCTTCGCATCGCCGTCGCCCAGTCCGCTTCGTTTCCCGAGATGTTCACGCTCCGACGAATCGACTGCACGCGGACGGGATCGAGCCAGGCCTCGCCGGCGTGGGTCGAGATCCACTGCGATAGAGACGACCCGTCGATGCGGCTCCAGACTCCCGCGACGCGAGTCAGTCCCGCATTGCGATCGGAACTCGGCGGCAGCGTGCCCAACCACGCCATGGCGGCCTCATGATCGTGATCGGCCCAGCTGCGCGCGATTCGGGGGACGAAGCTACGCACGTCGACACCGTCGGCCTCGATGATCGGGAGCCAGTGCGCGGCGAGCTCGGGCTCCTGACCTGCGATCACCGAGAGAGCTCCAGCGAGCAGGAGCCGACGGTGCTCCGCGCCAAAACTCGCCTCGTTTCGAGCCCACAGAATGGTCTCGAAAGCGCCGTCCCGTAGGACGCGACACCGGGCGTAGGTGCGGAGTCCCTGCGTTCGGTCGGATACGTCATCGAGGGATTCGAGAAAGGTCTCGAGTCCCGGCTGACCCGATTCGAACCAGCCGACGACGAGGGCATCCAGCAGATCGATGCGATAGATCGGAGCGCCCGGCGCGATTTCATAGAAGAGCCCGCTCGAGAGGGCCGCTTGGGGATCCCGGCGCGCCCAGGCGCGAACGACGGCGGAGATCACGCGGGGGTGTCGGCTACGCAGGTTCGCCTGCGCCCAGCTGAACGCGGATTCGGGATCGAAGTCGGCCCACCAAACGCCCAGAAGCGTGTATTCGACGTCGCCCCGGTCGAGTGCCGCCTCCTCGAAGTCGTTTCGAATCGAATCGAGTTGATCGCGGGACGCGCGCTCGAGATGGCTCGCGATCCAGGCGATTCGAGCGAGCGGCTCGGGATGCCTGAGGACCTCGGCGAGATCCGCGTCGCCCGCAATGGCCGAGGAAGAACGATTGTCCCCGCGGCCAAGCCCGTCGTCGTCGCCGCGACATCCCGCGAGACTCGCCAGGCCAACAAGCAGGATCAACGAACCCGCAACACTCACGGCGGCCAGGCGGCCGGATCGGCGCCCGGCCGTCCCGCGGATGGATCCGGCCCCCCGTCTTCTGGTTGATTCGGTTTGTCGTCGGTTCTTCATCTCGGCCCTTCCAACGGTCGACGGCTCGTTGCGATCCTGCGGAGCCGGTAGAGAAATCCGGATGCGAGGCAGCGCCCTCCCCGGGCAAGGCCCCGGCCAGGGACCGGGCAACTCGAACGATCGGGCTCGGCCCGGTCGGGACGTGACACGCCCGGGTCACGGAAGACACTCACACGCCGAACAGAGTGTCCACAGCGGAACTCCGACGCAAGGCTCCCGAACATGCAGTCGCTCGATGTGCAGTATGTGCTCTGCGCATTTGAACAGGCGCCCCCCCGAGTGGGAGAATCCTTCTCGGGTAAACGGCGTCGTGATCTTGGTTTGCGGCGACGAAGCGCGAATCGACGCTCCGCATCTCGCGCGGAGTTTCGAGGCGCGCAGGGACCCAGTCCAGAAACGCACACGAGCGTCCAGCCGCAAGGCCGCGGACGAATTCGAATCCGAAGGAGTGAATCCGTGACCAGAGAATCCATTCAAGCCATAGTGGGCGCGCTCTGCGTGTCCTCGTTCATGCTCGCGGCCGCAACCGCGGGCGCCCAGACCGTTGCCATGAGCGGTCAGTATCACCAGAGTTCGGGCCGGACCGTCAACCTGCCGATCAATCCCCTTACTCCGTGCGATCCCGCACAGAGCGCACGCTGCCATGGCGCCGGCGTGAACGGAGGCGCCCCGGCCCACGTCGAACCATCGGCCGGTGTCCCCGTCGCCGGGGGCAGCGCAGTCATCCCCGGCGGCCTCGGCGTCGGCTCGGCATTCACCGTGCCGCCCTTCGCTTTCTCTCAGCCGGGCGTGCACAACTTCACGCCGATCCTGAATAACGTCGCGATCGTTCAGCTCGATACGACCTTCTCGTTCGCCGGCCCGAATACGGGCCGCGGCGTGAACCCGCCGGCGCTCACCCGCGTGATGTCCGCGATGAACTGGACGAAGCCCGGGGCCGGGCAAGCCGGACGACTGGCCGCGAACACGACGCCGATCGACCCCGCAACGCAAACCGAGCTGGCGATTCGAATGGCCTACACCGCCGGCCCGAACGAGTTCGGTGGCACGATGTCCATGCTCCTCGCGGGCTCGGGCCGCGTCTATCTGAACGGCATCGTGCTCGGCAGCGCGGCGGGCGCGACCTCTACGCGACCCTGGGTCGGGACGAACCCGGTGGGCGGAGATCCGACCTTCCGGACACGGGACGGCGCGGGCTGGGGATATACGACGATGGGGGGTCAGCCGGCCGGCCGCATCATCAACAATGCGGGTATCGCCGCACCCTGTACCCAGGAGTTTCCGCCGGCGCCGGCGGGCTGCGGTCTGGTGTCGGACTTCACCGGAACGACGGTCGGCACGATTCCCGCGGCGACGTCGACCCGTTGGCTCTATCCCTTCACGACGGGCACGGTCGAGGTCGTCCGCACGGGCACGGTCGGTGGCAATCCCTTCAACCAGACGCTCACGGGAATGGGCTACGACTCGACTTCCATGACCCTCGACGGTGGCACGGTTCGCAACATCGGGCTGGTGACGGGCGGGTACTATCGCCGGACGTCGGCCTCGGGCACCGACAATCTCTTCACCCTTACCGGCATGGACCTGCAGTTCGTACCCGAGCCGGGCGCCCTGGCCTCGCTGATCTTCGGCGTTGGCTGCCTGGGACTCTTCGCGCGCCACAAGCGGAGCTAGCACCCCGAACCTCGCCTTCTCCTCTGGGGACAAGGCCAGTTGTTCGATCCGAGAACGAATCCGGGACGGCGCACGCGACCAGCGTCGCTCCCGGGTTCGTTCTTCTATATATAGGACGCGCACGAAGTAGGATGCGCAGGATAAAGGATGAGCATGGACCTCGATGACACGCGACGCAGAGAGATCCTGGAGGCTTACCGCCAGCACGCCCTGGCCCGAAATTCCGGAGACTGGCGCGCAATCGTCGACCTCTTCGTCGAGGATGCCCGCTACTTCGATCCGATCTTCGGCTGGCAGACCGGTCGCGATCAGATTCGCGACTTCCTCGGGCGCGCGGCCGAAGGCCTCGCGGAACGCGAGTTCCGCGAGATCTGGCATTCGGCGGACGACGAGCGCGTGGTGCTCTACTGGCACTGCGTGAGGCCCGGTGAATCGACCGACACCGAGCGACCTCGCTATCACGGCATGACGACCCTGCGTTATGCGGGCAACGGACGCTGGTCCGAGCAGATGGATCTCTACGATCGTGAAGAGGCCTACGCCTCTCGGGACGCGGCGCGAATCGACTGACCGTTTCGGGGCGAACGTGCGCGCGACCGTTTTCGTCCCGCCACCCGCGCGAACCTGCATGAACACCGTCGATCGATGACATCGAATGGTTTCATTTTCCAACCGACCGCTGATCCCTGAAGATTCGAGCGCCTCAGTACACCCGCACCTCGTGGGCATCGCTCGGCGCAAGGGAGAATTCTGTGAGTGAGAAGGTCTATGTGATCGGGGTCGGGATGACCCGCTTCGAGAAACCCGGGAGACACGACCGGGACTATCCGGACTTTGCCGAGGAGGCGGGTCGGGGGGCGTTGCAAGACGCTGGAATTTCTTTCGAGGAGATCGATCAGGCGGTCGCCGGCTATTGCTACGGCGATTCCACTTCCGGCCAGCGCGCGATCTACTCGCTCGGGATGACCGGAATCCCCATCTACAACGTCAACAACAACTGTGCGACCGGATCGACGGCGCTCTTCCTCGCCCGACAGCTGGTCGAATCCGGCGCTGCGGAGTGCGTGCTCGCGATCGGCTTCGAGAAGATGGAGCGTGGCTCACTGGGGATGAAATTCATGGATCGCGTGAATCCGATGGATCGTCATCTCGATGCGCTGATCGAGCGACACGGCATGGAAGAGACCCTGCCCGCTGCACAGTTCTTCGGACGGGCCGGGCGCGAGCACATGGAGCGCTACGGAACCCGACCCGAGCATTTCGCGAAGATCGGCTGGAAGAATCACAAGCACTCCGTCAACAATCCCTACAGTCAATTCCGAGAGGAATATTCCCTCGAGGACATCGAGAAGGCGCCGATGATCTTCGATCCGATGACCAAGCTTCAGTGCTGCCCGACCTCCGACGGTGGGGCGGCGGCCATCGTCGCGAGCGACGCCTTCGTCCGTGCGCATGGTCTCGGAGACCGAGCCGTCGAAATCGCCGCGATGTCCCTGACGACGGATACCCAGCAGAGCTTCGACGGAAGTGCGATGACACTCGTCGGATACGACATGACGGCCCGGGCGGCACGCAAGGTCTACGAGCAGAGTGGATTCGGGCCGGAGGACGTGGACGTGGTCGAGCTCCACGACTGTTTCTCCGCGAACGAGCTGATCACCTACGAAGCGCTGGAACTCTGCGAGACGGGTGGCGCCGGAGAATTCATCGACTCCGGTGCACAGACCTACGGCGGACGCGTGGTCGTGAATCCGTCGGGTGGCTTGATCTCGAAGGGCCATCCTCTCGGCGCGACCGGGCTTGCCCAGTGCGCGGAGCTGACCTGGCAGCTGCGCGGCAAGGCGGACGCGCGCCAGGTCGAGGGGGCTCGAGTCGCGCTGCAACACAATCTC
>JAPIWU010388074.1:0-10661 GCA_037576205.1 Pyrocystis lunula | reverse complement strand
AAAATCCCAAAATCCCAAAATCCAAAAATCCAAAATCCCAAAATCCATAATCCAAAAAACCAAAAATCCCAAAATCCCAAAATCCAAAATCCAAAATCCAAAAATCCAAAAATCCCAAAATCCCAAAATCCAAAAATACAGAAATACAAAAATACAAAAATACAAAATTACAAAATCCAAAAATCCAAAAGTCCAACAGTCCAAAAATACAAATTCCAAAAATCCACAAATTGAAAATCAAAAATCAAAAATCTAAAATCCAAAAATCCCAAAATACAAAAATACAAAAATACAAAATACAAAAATACAAATACAGAAATACAGAAATACAAAATTACAAAATCCAAAAATCCAAAAATCCAAAAATCCAAAATCCAAAAATCCAAAAATCGAATATCAAAAGTCCAAAATCCCAAATCCCAAAATCACAAAATCCAAAAATACAAAAATCCAAAAATCTAAAATCCAAAAATCAAACAATCCAAAATCCCAAATCCAAAGATCCAAAAACCGAAAAATCCAAAAATTCGAAGATCGAAAATCAAAACTCAAAAATCCAAAATACAAAAATCCCAAAATACAAACATACAAAAATACAAAAATACAAAATCCAAAAATCCAAAAATCGAAAATCAAGATTAAAAAATCCAAAATCCAAAAATCCTAAAATCCTAAAATCCAAAATCCAAAATCCAAAATCCAAACCAAAAATCAAAAAATCCAAAAATCCAAAATTCAAAAATACAAAATCCAAAAATCCAGAAATCGAAAAACTTAAAAATCCAAAAATCCAAAAATCCAAAATCAAAAATCTCAAAATCCCAAAATCCAAATCCAAAAATACCAAAAATACCAAAAATACCAAAATCCAAAAGTTCAAAAATCCAAAAATAAAAAAATACCAAATCCAACAATCCTAAAATCGAGAAACAAAGTTCAAAAATTTCAAAATCCAAAGATACAGAAATCCAAAAATCCCAAAATCGAAAAACCCAAAATCCAAAAAACCCAAAATTTCAAAATCCAACAAGCCAAAAATCCGAAAATCCGAAAATCCGAAAATCGAAAATCAAAACTCAAAAATCCAAAGTTCCAAAAATCCGAAAATCCAAAAGCCAAAAATCCAGAAATACAAAATCCAAAAAATTTTAAAAAATCCCAAAATACAAAATCCAAAAATCCAAAAATCGAGAATCAAAACTTAAAAATCCAACATCCAAAAATCCCAAAATCCAAAAATCCTTAAATCCAAAAATCCTCAAATCCCAAACTCCCAAAATCAAAAAATAAGAAAATCCAAAATCCAAAAATCCAAAAATCCAAAAATCGAAAATCCCAAAATCCAAAAATCCAAAAGTCCAAATTCAAAATCCAAAAATCCAAAAATACAAAATCCAAACAATTTAAAAATCAACAAAACAAAATCCCAAAATCCAAAAATCGAAAATCAAAACTCAAAAATCCAAAATCCAAAAATCCAGAAGTCCAAAAATCCCAAAATCCCTAAATCCAAAAATCCAGAATCCCAAAATACAAAAATACAAAAATACAAAAATACAAAAATACAAAAATACAAAAATACAAAATCAAAAAGTCCAAAAATCGAAATCAAAACTCAAAAATCCAATTTCCAAAAATCAAAAAATCCAAAAATCAAAAATCCAAAATCCAAAAATTTGAAAATCCAAAAGTCCAAAAGTCCAAAAGTCCAAAAGTCCAAAAATACAAAATCCAAAAATCCAAAAATCGAAAATCAAAATTCAAAAAATCCAAAATCAAAAAATCCAAAAATCAAAGATTACAAATACAAACATACAAATTAAAAATACAAAAAAATCCAAAAGTCCAAATATTCAAAAAATCCAAAAGTCGAAAAATAGAAAATCCAAAAATCCCAAAATCGAAAATCAAAACTCAAAAATCCAAAATCCAAAAATCAAAAAATTCAAAAAATACGAAAATCGAAAATCCCAAAATCCAAAAATCCAAAATCCAAAATACAAAAATCCAAAAATCCAAAAATCCAAAAATCCGAAAATTGAAAAACAAAATTCAAAATCCCAGATCCAAAAATACAAAAATACAAAAAATACAAAAATACAAAAATACAAAAATACAAAAATCCAAAAGTCCAAAAATACAAAATCCCAAATTTTAAAAATCGACAATCAAAATTGAAAAATCCAAAATCCAAAAATCCAAAAATCCAAAAATCGAAAATCCCAAAATCCAAAAATCCAAAATCCAAAAGCCAAAAATCCAAAAATCCAAAAATCCAAGAATCCGAAAATCGAAAATCAAAACTCAAAAATCCGAAATCCAAAAATTAAAAAATCAAAAAATCAAAAAATCAAAAAATCAAAAAATCAAAAAATACAAAATCCAAAAATCCAAAAATCCAAAAATCGAAAATACAAACTCAAAAATCCAAAATGCAATAATCCAAAAATCCAACAATCCAAAATCCAAAATACAAAAATCCAAAAATCCAAAATCCAGAAATCCAAACATCCAAAAATACAAAAATACAAAAATACAAAATCCAAAAATCGAAAAATCGAAAAACTCAAAAATCCAAAACCCAAAAATCCAAAAATCCACAAATCCAAAAATCCAAAATCCAAAATCCAAAAATCCAAAAATCCAAAAATCCAGAAATACCAAAATCCAAAAGTCCAAAAATCCAAAAATCCAAAAGTCAAAAAATACAAAATCCAAAAATCCCTAAATCGAAAATCAAAATTTAAAAATCCAAAACCAAAAAATCCAAAAATCAAAAAATCCCAAAATCGAAAATCCAAAAAATCAAAAAATCCAAAATCCAAAATCCAAAAATCCAAAAATCCCAAAATCAGAAAATCGAAAATCAAAATTCAAAAATCCAAAATCCAATCCAAAAATCCAAAATCCAAAAATCTAAAAATACAAAATCCAAAAATTTTAGAAATCAAAAATACAAAATCCAAAAATCCAAATCGAAAATCAAAACTCAAAAGTCCAAAATCCAAACATCCAAAAATCCAAAAATCCCTTAAATCCCAAAATCCCAAAATCAAAAAATCCCAAAATCCAAAAATCCAAAAATCCAAAATCCAAAATCCAAAGATCCAAAAATACAAAAATACAAAAATAAAAAAATACAAAAATACAAAAATACAAAAATACACAATAAAACAATCCAAATATCGAAAATAAAAATTCAAAAATCCAAAATCCAAAAATCAAAAAATCAAAAAAAACGAAAATCCAAAAATCCAAAAAGCCAACCAAAAATCAACAAATCCAAAAATACAAAAAATGCGAAATCCAAAAATCCAAAAATCCGAAAAATCGAATATCAAAATTCAAAAATCCAAAATTCAAAAATCCAAAAATTTAAAAATACAAACATACAAACATACAAAAATACAAAATCCAAAAATCCAAAAATCGAAAATCAAAAGTCAAAAATCCAAAATCAAAAAATCCAAAAACCCGAAAATCCAAAATCCAAAATCCAAAAATCCAAAACTCCAGAAATCCAAAAATCCAAATCCAGAAATCCAAAAGTCCCAAAATCAAAAAATCCAAACATCCAAAAATACAAAATCCAAAAATCCAAAAATCGAAAATCAAAACTCCAAAATCCAAAATCCAAAAATCCCAAAATACAAAAATACAAAAATACAAAAATACAACATCCAAAAATCCAAAGTCCAAAAATCAAAAAATCAAAAATCCAAAATCCAAAAATCCCAAAACACAAAAATCCAATATCCAAAATTCAAAAATCCAAAAATCCAAAATCCAAAAATCCAAAAATCCAATAATCCAAAAATCGAAAAGTCCAAAAATCAAAAAATCAAAAAATCCAAAAATACAACATCCAGAAATCCAAAAATCGAACATCAAAATTCAAAAATCCAAAATCCAAAAATACAAAAATACAAAAATACAAATGCAAAAATACAAAAATACAACATCCAAAAATCCAAAAATCCAAAAATTCAAAATCCAAAATCCAAAATCCAAAAATCCAAAAACCCAAAATCCAAAATCCAAAATCCAAAAATCCCAAAATCCAAAATCCAAAATACAAAAACCCAAAATCCCAAAATCCAAAAATTCCAAAAGTCCAAAAATACAAAATCCAAAGATCCAAAAATCTAAAAATCGAAAATCAAAATTCAAAAATCCAAAATCCAAACATCAAAAGTCCCAAAATCCAGATCGAAAATCCCAAAATCCAAAAATCCAAAATCCAAAATCAAAAAATCCCAAAATCCAAAAATCCCAAAACCCGAAAATCGAAAGTCAAAACTCAAAAATCCAAAATCCAAAAATCCAAAAATCCAAAATACAAAATCCAAAAATCCAAAAATACAAAATCCAAAAAATTTAAAAATCCAAAAATACAAAATCCAAAAATCCAAAAATCGAAAATCAAAACTTAAAAATCCAAAATCCAAAAATACAGATATCCCAAAATCCAAAAATCCAAAAGTCTAAAAATACAAATTCCAAAAATCGAAAATCAAAATTCAAAAATCCAAAATCCCAAAATCCCAAAATCCAAAATCCGAAATCCAAAAATACAGAATCCAACCAATTTAAAAATCCAAAAATACAAAATCCAAAAATCCAAAAATCCAAAATTCCAATTCAAAAATACAAAATCCAAAAGTCCAAAAATCCAAAATTCCAAAAATCCTTAAATCCAAAAATCCCAAAATCCAAAAATCCAAAAATCAAAAAATCCAAAATCCAAAATCCAAAAATGCAAACATCCAACAATCCAAAAATCCCAAAATCCAAAAATACAAAATCCAAAAATACCAAAATCGATAATCAAAACTCGAAAATCCAAATCCAAAAAACAAAAAATCCAAAAATACAAAAAACCAAAAATACAAAAATACAAAATCCAAAAATCCAAAAATCGAAAATCAAAATAAAAAAATCCAAAATACAAAAATCCCAAAATCCAAAAATCCAAAAATACAAAAATACAAAAATACAAAAATACAAAGTCCAAAAATCCCAAAATCGAAAATCAAAACTCAAAAATCAAAGATCCAAATATTCCAAAAATCTAAAATCCAAAATACAAAATCCCAAAACCCACATCCAAAAATCCAAAAATCCAAAATCCAAAATCCAAACATCCAAAATCCAAATATCCAAAAATCCAAAATCAAAATTCAAAAATCTTAAATCCAAATCCCAGAATCAAAAAATCCAAAAATTGAAAATCCCAAATCCAAAAATCAAAGAATCCAAAAATCCAAGATCCAAAATCCAAAAATCCAAAAATCAAAAATCCAAAAATCCCAAAATCCAAAAATCAAAAAATCCTTACATAGAAAATCCAAAATCCCAAAATCCAGAAATCCAAACATCCAACAATCCAATAATCCAATATCCAAAAATACAAAAATCCAGAAATCCAAAAATCCAAAATCCAAAAATACAAAAATCGAGAATAAAAATTCCAATCCAAAATCCAAAAATCCAAAAATCCAAAAATCGAAAATCCCAAAATACAAAAATCCAAAATACAAAAATCCAAAACTCCAAATATCCAAAAATCCAAAATCCAAAATCCAAAAATCCAAAAATCACAAAATCCAAAATCCAAAATCCAAAAATCCAGAAATCTAAAAATCCCAAATTCCAAAAATACGAAATCCAAAAATACAAAAATTCGAAATCAAAACTCAAAAATCCCAAATCCAAAAATCCAAAAATCGAAAAATCGAAAATCCCAAAATCCAAAAATCCAAAATCAAAAATCCAAACATCCCAAAATCCGAAAATCCGGAAATCGAAAATCAAACCTCATAAATCCAAAAGCCAAAAATCCCAAAATCCAAAAATCCAAAATCCAAAATCCAAAAATACAGAATCCAAAAAATTTAAAAATCAAAAAATACAATCCAAAAATCCAAAAATCGAAAATCAAAACTCAAAAATCCAAAATCCAAAAATCCAAAAATCCAAAAATCTTAGAATCCAAAAATCCAAAAATTCGTAAATCCAAAAATCCAAAAAATCTTAAAATCACAAAATCCAAAAATCCAAAATCCCGAATCCAAAAAAAATACAAAAATACAAAAATACAAAATACAAAATCCAAAAATCCAAAAATCCAAAAATCGGAAATCAAAACTCAAAAATCCAAAATCCAAACATCCAAAAATCAAAGAATTCAAAATCAAAAATCCTTAAAGTCAAAAATCAAAAAATCCAAAAATCTAAAAATCCCAAAAGCCAATCCCAAAATCAAAAAATCAAAAATCCCAAAATCCAAAAATCCCAAAAATCCCACAATCCAAAATCCAAAAAGCCAGAAAGCAAAGAATCCAAAAAGCCAAAAATCACAAAATACAAATACAAAGCTACAAAATCCAAAAATACAAAAATCGAAAATAAAAATTCAAAAATCGAAAATTTAAATTCAAAAACCCCAAACCCAAAAATACAAAAATCCCAAAATCCAAAAATCCAAAACCAAAAATCCTCAAATCCAAAAATCCAAAAATCCAAAAATCCAAAATCCCAAATCCAAAAATCCCAAAATCCAAAAATGCAAAAATACAAAAATACAAAAATACAAAATCCCAAAATCCAAAAATCGAAAATCACAATTCAAAAATCCAAAATCCCAAAATCCCAAAATCCAAAAATCAAAAAAAATCCTTATCCAAAATCTCAAAATCCCAAAATCCAAACATTTAAAAATCAAAAAATCCAAAAATCCAAAATCCAAAAATGCAAAAATACAAAAATACAGAATCCAAAAATCCGAAAATCGAAAATAAAAATTTAAAAATCCAAAATCAAAAAATCCAAAAATCCAAAAATCAAAAAAATCCCTAAATTCGAAAATCCAAAAATCCAAAATCCAAAAGTTCAAAAATCCAAAAATCCAAAATCCAAAATCCCAACATCCAAAAATACAAAAATACAAATACAAAAATACAAAATCCAAACATCCAAACATCCAAAAATCGAAAATCCAAATTCCAAAATCCAAAATCCAAAAAACCCAAAATCCAAAAATCCAAAAATACAAAATCCAAAAATCCAAAAATCGAGAAGCAAAACTCAAAAATCCAAAATCCAAAAATCCAAAAATCCAAAAATCGAAAATCCCAAAATCCCAAAATCCCAAAATCCAAAATCAAAAAATCACAAAATTCAAAAATCCAAAAATCCAAAAATCCAAAAATCCAAAATGCAACAAATCCAAAAATACATGATCCAAATATCCAAAAATCCAGAAGTCCAAAAATACAAAATCCACAAATCCAAAAATCAAAAATCAAAATTCAAAAATCCAAAATCCAAAAATCCAAAAATCCAAAAATCCAAAAATCCAAAAATCGGAAATCCCGAAATCCAAAAATCCAAAACCCAAAAATCCAACAATCCCAAAATCCAAAAATCCGAAAATCGAAAATCAAAATTCAAAAATCCAGAATCCCAAAATCCAAAAATCCAAAAATCCAAAAATCCAAAATCCAAAAATCCACAAATACAAAATCCGAAAAGTTTAAAAAATCCAAAGATACAAAATCCAAAAATCCAAAAATCGAAAATCAAAACTCAAAAATCCAAAATTCAAAAATCCAAAAAGCCAAAAAACCAAAATCCTTAAATCCAAACATCCAAAAATCCAAAAATCCCAAAATCCAAAATCCAAAATCCAAAATCCAAAAATACAAAAATACAAAAATACAAAAATTACAAAATCCCAAAATCCAAAAATCTAAAATCAAAACTCAAAAATCCAAGATCCAATAATCCCAAAATCCAAAAATCCCAAAATCCAAAAATCCCAAAATCCAAAAATCAAAAAAGCCAAAATCCAAAAATCCAAAAATCCAAAGATCCAAAAATCCAAAATCCAAAATCCAAAAAGCCAAAAATCCAAAAATCCAAAAATCAAAAAATACAACATACAAAAATCCAAAAATCGAAAATCAAAATTCGTAAATCCAAAATTCAAATCCAAAAATCCAAAAATCCAAAAATCAACAAATCAAAAAATCAAAAATAAAAAAATCAAAAATCCTTAAATCCAAAATCCCAAAATCCAAAAATCCAAAAATCCCAAATCTCAAAATCAAAAAATCCAACAATACAAAAATACAAAAATACAAAAATACAAAATCCCAAATTTCCAAAAATCGAAAATCAAAACTCCAAAATCCAAAATCCAAAATCCAAAAATCCCAAAATCCAAAAATCCAAAAATCCAAAATCCAAAATCCCAAAATCCCAAAATCCGAAATCAAAAATCCAGAAAAATCCAAAGATCCAAAGATCCAAAAATCCGATATCCAAAAATCCAAAATCCAAAATCCAATAATCCAAAAATGCAAAATCCAAAAATCCAAAAATCCAAAAATCCAAAATCCCAAATTACAAAATCCAAACTCCAAAAATCCAAAAAACCAAAATCCAGAAATCCAAAAATCCAAAATTGCAAAAATCCAAACATCCAGAATCCAAAAATGCAAAATCCAAAAATCAAACATCCAAAATCCAAAAATCCAAAAATCCAAAAATCCAAGATCCCAAATCCAAAGATACAAAAATCCAAAATCCGAAAAATCCAAAATCCAAAATCCAAAAGCCCAAGATCCAAAAATCCAAAATCCCACTTCCAAAAATCCAAAGATCCAAAAATCCAAAAATCCGCTATCCAAAAATCCAAAATCCAAAATCCAAAAATACAAAATTGCATAATCCAAAAATCCAAAAATCCAATATCCAAAATTACAAAAATCCAAAATCCAAAAATCCAAAAATGCAAAATCCCAAATTACAAAAATCCCAAATCCAAAATCCAAAAATCCAAAATCCAAAAATCCAACATCCAAAATCCAAAATCCAAAAATTCCAAAAATCCAAGATCCCAAATCCAAAGATCCAAAAATCCAAAATCCAAAAATCCAAAAATCCAAATATCCAGAATACAAAAGCCAAAAAACCAAACATCCAAAATCCCAAATCCAAAAATCCAAAAATCCAAAAATCCAAAATCCCAAATCCAAAGATCCGAAAATCCAAAATACAAAAATCCAAAATCCAAAATCCAAAATTAAAAAATACAAAAATACAAAATCCAAAAATCCAAAAATCCAAAAAATCCAGAAATCCAAAAGTCCAAAGGTCCAAAAATCCCAAAATCCAAAAATCCAGAAATCCAAAATCCACAGATCCAAAGATCCAGAAATCCAAAAATCCAAAAATCCAAAAATCCAAAGATCCAAAGATCCCAAAATCCAAAGTTCCAAAGATCCAAAAATCCAAAAAATCCAAAAATCCAAAATCCAAAATCCAAATCCAAAAATCCAAAATCCAAAGATCCAAAAATCCAAAATCCAAAAATCCAAAAAACCAGAATCCAAAGATCCAAGAATCCAGAATCCAAAAATCCAAAATCCAAAATAACAAAAATCCAAAAATCCAAAAATCCAAAAATCCCAAATCCAAACACCCAAAATACAAAAATCCAAAAATCCAAAAATCCAGAATCCCAAGTCCAAAGATCCAAAAATCCAGAATACAAATATCCAATATCCGAAAATCAAAAAAATCCAAAATCCAAAATCCAAAATCCAAAATCCAAAATCCAAAAATCCAAAAATCCAAAAATCCAAAATCCAGAATCCAAAACCCAAAAAATCCAAAAATGCAAAATACAAAAATCCAAAGATCCTAAGATCCAAAAATCCGATATCCAGAAATCCAAAATACACACTCCCAAAATCCAAAAATGCAAAATCCAAAAATCCAAAAATCCAAAAAAGCCAAAATTACAAAAATCCCAAATCCAAAAACCCCAAAATCCAAAATCCAAAATTACAAAAAGCCAAAATCCAAAATCCAAAAATCCAAAATCCAAAAATCCAACATCCAAAATCCAAAAATCCAAAAATCCAAAAATCCAAGATCCCAATTCCAAAGATCCAAAAATCCAAAATCCAAAAATCCAAAATCCAAAATCCAAAAGCCAAAAATCCGCAAATCCAAAATCCCAAATCCAAAGGTCCAAAGATCCAAAAATCCAAAAATCCGATATCCAAAAATCCAAAATCCAAACTCCGAAAATCCAAAAATGCAAAATCCCAAAATCCCAAAATCCAAAATCCAAAATTACAAAAATCCAAAATCCAAAAATCCAAAAATGCAAAATCCAAAGATCCAAAAATCCAAAATCCAAAATCAAAAATCCAAAAATGCAAAATCCAAAAAAACAAAAATCCAAAATCCAAAATTACAAAAATCCAAAATCCCAAAATCCAAAAATCCAAAATACAAACAAAATTACAAAAATCCAAAATCCAAAATCCAAAAATCCAAAATCCAAAAATCCAACATCCAAAATCCAAAAATCCAAGATCCCAATTCCAAAGATCCAAAAATCCAAAATCCCAAAATCCAAAATCCAAAATCCAAAAGCCAAAAAACCGCAAATCCAGAATCCCAAATCCAAAGATCCAAACATCCAAAATTGCAAAAATCCAAACATCCAAAATCCAGAGATCCAATGATCCAAAAATCCAAAATCCAAAGATCCATAATCCAAAATCCAAAATCCAAAAATCCAAAAATCCAAAATCCAAGATCCAAAAATCCAAAAATCCAAAAATCCAAAAATCCAAAAATCC
>JAPIWU010387963.1:0-10684 GCA_037576205.1 Pyrocystis lunula | reverse complement strand
GTTAGACCAAGAAGGTGGCCTCATCAATGAGGCAGCGAAGAAGCACCTGGCTCAACTGGGCACCACGTTGTCAGAGAAAGGCGTCAATGCACATACAAGGATGGTGGATACACAGCATGGCATTCTTCGCAACAACTTACCTGCGTGCCAAAACACAGGCCGATGAAGAAGGTCTCAACTACACAGCACATCAGTTACTGGCAATGACGGTGGTCGCCAAGAGCTGCCTCACCACGGTGGGCCAACTTCACGCCAATGCTTGAGGATGCCCCATGTTCGAGCGTTGGGTCACCGCCAGCAACGGCGCAGTGAGCAGCGCGTGACGGCTTCTGGAGGAGCGTCGTGTGATTCAGTCTCAGCCTTTGTCCGGCTTGCCTCGACTACTGCTGATCCTCCGCCTCCCTGATTTAGCCTGATCCATGCGCTCTGACCTCGAGCAGGGGTAGTGGCCATAATTGAGCCAGTTCGCAGGCCCGGGCAACGCAACGCTCTCAGGGAAAGTATTTGAAGTCCTTGGCCACGCCCTCCACCAGGGCCGGTCTTCTCCGACCATGGCGTGCAACTGTCAGGTCGTGCCCGAGAGCGCTTGCGCAGGAAGCGCGCCGTCGCCAGGCGAGTCAACGACACCATCCGTTGGCTCAACCAGCTCATGGGGTGTGGCCCTAGACGTGTGGCCGCTGCACGACACGGGAGTTTGTATGGGCAGATCCACGATCACCTCATACACAAGGTCTCGAGCCGGCCGGTGCCGGCGGCATGCAGGCACTGCTGGGGGGCTGGAACTGCGATGTGCGGACGGCAAGCTCGGGCGATGAATGGCGCCGCGCGCTCGACGGCGACGCGCCGGATCTGATCATTGCCGACTATCATCTCGGCGCGGGTGAACACGGTCCGGACGTGGTCACCGAAGTCTGCGGGGTTTACGAGCGGGTGATCCCTGCGATCATCATCACCGCCGATCCGTCGGAAAGCCTGCGCGAGGAAGCCGCGCGGCGCGGGCATATCGTGCTGTCGAAACCGGTCAAGCCGGCGGCGCTGCGGGCCCTGATGACCCGCATGCTCGCTCAGCGCGCGGCGGCGCGCCAGCAGGCCTCCTAGAAATTGGCAGCGAAAATTTGAGGCCTCAGTCGGGGACGCCGCGCGCCGGATCCTCGACGTTCAGCCGCCCGGCCAGGATGACCGCCTGGGTCCGGCTGTTCACATCGAGCTTCTGCAGAATGGCAGAGACGTGTGATTTTACCGTCGCTTCGGAGATATCCAGATCGTAGGCGATCTGCTTGTTGAGTTTCCCGTCCGAGAGAATGCCCAGCACCCGCAATTGCTGCGGTGTGAGGGTGGCCAGCCGCGCCGCCAGTTCGGCGTCCTCGGCGGAGGTTTCCGGCACGTCGCTTGTACCGTCCGGCAGCCAGGAATTGCCCGCAAGAATGTCGCGGATCGCGCTGCGGATATCGTCGGTCGGGGCGGATTTCGGGATGAAGCCGGAGGCGCCGTAGTCGATGGCCTGCCGCATGATCTTGGGATCGGTGCTGGCGGAGATCATGGCCACAGGGGTCTCGGGAAACTGGGAGCGCAGATAGGCCAGGCCGGTGAAGCCGCGCATGCCGGGCATGTGCAGATCGAGCAGAACCAGGTCCGGACTGCCGATCTTGCGGATCGAGGCTTCCGCCTCGGCCAGGCTGGCAGCCTCGTGAAACACCGCGCCCGCCATGTCCTGGGCAATCGTCTGGCGCAGCGCGTCGCGCACCAGCGGATGGTCATCCGCAATCACAATGACGGCGTCGTCGGCCACGTGCACTCACCCCCGTTCCCTGCCTCGTTTCAGGTCTTTTCTTTTTATTATGACCCGGAAGAGGAAAGGCGTCCAACGGGGAGTGAGACGCGGAGTCCGGGTCTAGGGGACCAGCGTGTTGCCGTAGCGCCAGCGTTCGATGGTCACATCGGAGAACACGCCGCCATAGTTGAGCGGTTCGCCTTCCCAGAATTCCTCGCAGGCGGCCAGGTCGGGATACTCCATGATCATAATGGAGCCGACCATCTTGACCCCGTCATCCTCGAACATCGGGCCTCGGGCCACGTAGCGGTCCATCACCGAGGCCTGATACTTGTGGTGGGCCTCGGCCACGGCGTCGCGCCGTTCCTTGGCGTCCGGGCCGTCGGTGGCGGTGATCACGAATTGCTGCCAGCCCTCGGTGCGCGGATAGGTGTTCCAGCGCAATTCCATGGAGGACGACCAGCGGGTGATGGTGATCTTCTCGAACGCGCCACCCTTGGTGTAGCCCTCATTGTCCATCCATTCCTGGGCGGCAGCCTTGTCGGGGGCGTCGATCATGGCCATGGCGCCGCTCGGGGTCTTGCCGTCGTCGTGCAGCAGCGGTCCGGTAAACCGGATCTGGTCCTGGTGTTTGCGCAGATAGGCCTGGTGGGCGTCCATCGCCGCCTCGCGCAGGGCAAGCCCACCCTCCTGCTTGAAGTAGCCCTTGCAGACCCAGCTCGGACTCTTGGTGCGGTAGTACTCCGCGAGTTCCTCTTTCGAAAGCCCGTAGCGCGGGTCGCCGGGCAGGGCGCCGGACGGATTGTTGGGATCGGCCATGGTCGTCTCCTCAAAGGTCGTGCTGTTCTTGTTGCCGGTATCGTCGCCATCCCGCGCCACAGACGCAACCCCCGAGGGTGGAACGGCAGTGCTGCGAAATTTTCACGGCTGCTCCCCATGGCGTCCGATCCCGGCTAAGCTGGTGGCTGCAATTCGGGGGACGCAACATGGCACGCACATTTCGCAGGATCGTCACCGGCCACAACGCGGCCGGAAAATCCATCCTCTGGCAGGACGGGCCGTCACCGAATGTGGTGGAAGTCCTGCCGCAACTGAACCTGCACGAGCTCTGGCAGACCACGGCGCCCGCTGACAACACGGGGGATGCGGACACGGCGCTGGGCGACCTTCAGCTGGAGCCGCGTGATCCCTCGGGAACGGTCTTTCGGATCGTTGAGTTTCCGCCTGATGAAGCCTGGCAGAATTCCGATGTGGGGGAAGCGTTCGAAAAGATGCACAGCGCGGACGCCCATGACGGCGAAGCCGAAACGGCGGCCATGCACGAAACCCAGACCACCGACTACGCCATCGTCATTGAGGGGGAAATCTGGGCCGTGATGGACGAGGGCGAGACCAAAATGAGTGTCGGGGACGTGCTGGTTCAGCGCGGCACCAACCACGCCTGGTCCAACCGCTCGGGCAAACCGGCGGCAGTCGCCTTTGTGCTGATCGGTGCGAAGCCCAGGAGGTAGTGCCATGTCGAATGTCGCAATGTTCTCCGTGGTTCTCCGACTTGTCGCGCTTTGGCTGTTCGTTTCTGTGCTTGATGTCATTGCCTGGCCACATGCGAACATCTTTCAGCAACCCAGTTTGGCTGTCTGGACCGCCCTCAAATTTGTATTGGCGGCGTGGTTTTTCTTCTGGCCCCTGTCTGCTTTGAGAGGATTGGTGCCGAAGGAAGCCCGAAAACCCGATGAGGTTGAGGCCTTGGCCCAGTGGACGCCGGATGTCCTGCAAGCGGTTCTATTTTCCGCCGCAGGTGTCTGGATTCTTGCGACGACCATCACCTCCCACGGGTTTACGGGAGGGATACTGTTTTTGGTGACCGACGATTCAGGTGGCTTATACTTTACGGGGGCGTCTTTCCTTTTGGCGGTTGTTAAACTCGTAATCGGTGTTTGGCTTCTGTTCGGAGCACGCGGGCTGTTACATCTCGTCGGCGTGACCCGCCGTGCCCGGCTCGACAACAAACTGTTTGAGGACGAAAAATGACCGCCAAACTTCGCCACGTCGCCCTGTCCGTTCCGGACCCGCAGAAAGCCGCCGCCTTCTACGAGAAGGCACTCGGCATGACCCGGGTGGGGGAGAACGATCATGCCGGGGCCACCGGGGTCTATCTCTCCGACGGCGTGATGAACCTCGCCCTGTTGCGCTACAAGACCGAGGAAGCGGCGGGCGGCGACCCGGACGATTTTGGCGTGCATCATTTTGGCTTCGTCGTCGATGACCCGGATGCGGCCGGCGCGGAAATCGAGGCTGCGGGCGGCAACTGGCTGATGGGCGAGACCAAGGAGTCCGGTGTGTTCTACGAGGTCAAATACCGTGACCCGGACGGCCAGATCTTCGACATCAATGCGGGCGGCTGGCGAACTCGTTGAGTTGTGCATTCAGCGATACTGAGTGATCGCCTTTCGAGCCATAACGCGGAATGCGGCGAAAAGGGAATGCCTGCAGCAATCCCGAATTGCACCTGGTTCCGAAGTTTCCTGCTTCGGTTGAGTTGAAGACAGTCAATCTGTCATTTGAGCGAGCTTGCTGGTTGCCGCCCATTCCCCAGAGATTCTTCCGGCCGGTTTGGTTCTCTGCATGATCGTAATCACGCCCGGCCAGATGTACCCTGCGTGTGCAAACATTCTGGTATCGTTCGGAAGATACCACGCCAACAGGTCTGTTTCTTCGCCGAGAACCTGGAGACTGGAAAGCACTTCCTTCAAGTCGCTTGTCGCCAGCTCAAGGCTTCTCCGGCGCGGCAATCTGGGTACATAAAATACGCATCCGCCCATTTGTTTTGCATAGAAGTTTTGCTTCGAGTCATGCACGGCGCTTTGTAGTTTCGATTTCAACGTTGCCGGTCTGTTTGTGCTTTCAATGAAATGGCTTTTTGCTTCGATCGCAATATCTACCTCGTCTGACGATATGTAGAGGTCGGCACGACCGTGTCGATGTACACCGCGCTCCTTGGAGGATACGTATTCTTCGAGACTGACCAAGCCGCCAGTATAGGCGCCGGCCGCCAATAGACCGATATTGGTTCGCTCATTGTAGAAGTAGGGAACATCCCAGAACTTTCCGGCCTGATCCTGTTTTCGGAAAGACTTTAGGTATCGGCCCATGCAGTCAGCCCAACCCTCAAAGGCTGGTTGCAGCCACTCGAGCCCATTTCTGGCGTTGAAATAGAAATCACTTATTTTCGACATTTGACACCTCGGCTTTCCAGTTCGCCAAGCCTCCATTCTGGTTGAATAAAAATCAACTAGAACAATTTTTGCGATGGCATTCGTGGGTTTGTGACTGTGAGATTTTGATGGTGCGCGTGAAGTTTGCGTCCCGCTAACACAGGTCCGGTTTGCGAACGCCACCCCATTCCCTTTGGCTAGTCCGCCGCGCTAGTCTCGTCTTCAAGAACCACAACACTTACCGGGGAGAGGCGTGATGGCGCGCACACTCATCAAGGGCGGCTGGGTCGTGTCCATGGACGACGCGATCGGCGATATCCGGGGCGGCGACGTCCTGATCGAGGACGATAAAATCCTTGAGGTCGGCCACGGCATCGATGGCGGCGACGCCGCCGTGATCGACGCCACGGACATGATCGTCAGCCCGGGCATGATCAACATGCACGAGCACACCTGGCAGACCGGGGTGCGCGGGACCGTGTCGAACTGGACCATGTTCGAATACTCCCAGCTGATGCACGCGACGGCGGTGCCCCATTTCACGCCGGACGATGTGCGGATTGCCAATCTCTGCGGCGCGCTGAACCAGATTCACTCCGGCACCACGACGCTGTTCGACTGGCACCACTGCAACGCGACCACGGATCACACCGACGCGGCGATCGACTCGCTGGAGGAATCCGGTATCCGTGCAGTCTACGGCCACGGCCAGACCAAGACCGAGGCCAGGCCCGGCGAAGCGCCCTTTAACGAGCGCCCCCATTCCCGCGAGCGGGTCGAGCGCCTGCGCAAGGGGCGGCTGTCCTCGGACGACGGCCTGATCACCATGGCGATGTGCATCCAGGGTGTGGGCTTCTCGGTCTGGGACTGCATCGAGCACGATGTGCGCCTGGCCAAGGATATGGGTCTGCGCTGGTCGAACCACACCGGCGCGGAAGGCATTCCGATGTTCGCCGAGAACGCCGTGCAGCGGCTCCACGACCTCGGCCTGCTGGGCCCGGAAGCCGATTTCGTGCACGCCACCAATCTCACCGACGATGAGCTGAAGCTGATCATCGACACCGGCGGGTCGATCACGGTCGCCCCGGAATGCGAGTGCAATTTCGGTCACGGCAATCCGGCGACGGGGCGGGTTCTGGAACTCGGCGGCACGCCATCCTTCGGGATCGATCTGGAATCGAATATCTCCGGCGACATGTTCTCGGTGGTGCGCTTCGGCCTGCAGCTCGAACGCGGCATGTACACCGATGCCCGCCCGCGCCCGACCAAGGAAATGCCCGAACATTTGAAAACCCGCGTGGCGCTGGAATGGGCGACCATCGGCAACGCCCGCGCGCTCGGGATGGAAGACAAGATCGGCTCGCTCACCCCGGGCAAGCAGGCCGATATCATTCTGACCCGCGGCACCGACATCAACACCTGCCCGGTCCATGACCCGGTGCAGACGCTGGTCTTCATGGCGACGCCCTTCAACGTCGACACGGTGCTGATCGCCGGTGAGGTGAAAAAGCGCGACGGCAAGCTGGTCTATTCCGAGGCGCTGCTACGGGAGAAGCTGGCGGAGCTGACAACCTCGGGTCAGCGTATCCTCGAAGCTTCGGGTGCCTTCGCCGAAGCAGCAGAGTAGCGCGGCGGGGAGTCCTTCCGTATCTTCCCTCGCCCTCACCCTGAGCCTGACAAAGGGCGAGGGCGAAACCTCATACTTCGACAGGCTCAGCATGAGGTTTTCCACGTGTTGGACTTCGCGGGCATGACGATTTGTTGGTTATGAGAAAACCTTTGACGGGCTTCCACCCATGACCTCCAACCGCTGGCTGATGCTCGGCGCGCTGTTTCTGGCGCGCACCTCGCTGGGATTTCAGTTCCAGACGGTGGCGTCGGTCGCGCCGCTGCTGGTGACCGATCTGGGAATCAACTTCACCGAGGTCGGGACCCTGATCGGTTTCTTCAGCGCGCTCGGCTTTGCCACGGCTCTTCCGGCCGGTCTCGCGGGCAAGCGCTTCGGCGAGAAACGCGTGGTGCTGATCGGGCTGGGCATGATGACGGTCGGTGGTTTCGTGATGGCCGGGGCGGACGGCTTCTGGGTCGCCGGAGCCGGACGGCTGATGGTCGGCGTCGGCGGGGTCGTGATCACCGTGACCATGGTCAAGCTGGTGGGCGATCTGTTCGAAGGGCGCGAGGTGGTCACGGCCATGGCGATCCTGATGAACAGCTGGCCCGTGGGGATCGCGTTGGGGCTCTGGACCCAGGGGATCGTTGCGGAAATCTGGGGCTGGAACGCGGTTTTTTTCATCGCCGGGCTGGGTTCGCTGCTGGGGTTCCTGCTGGTGGCCTTTGTCTATCGTGTGCCGAAACCGGATATCGCGCCGGACGTGTCGCCACATCCCGAAACATCTGCCGTGCCGGCCAAATCCCGCATTTCCCGGCGCGAGGTCGTGCTGATCGTCCTGTCGGGCCTGATCTGGACACTGTTCAACGGCGGCTTCCTGATGGTGATGTCCTTCGGTCCGAACCTGATGGTCGCGCGCGGCAGCGATGTGGCCCTGTCCGGCCTGCTGATCAGCAACGGGACCATCGCCTATATGATCGCGATCCCGCTGGGGGCCTGGCTGTCGGAGAAGTGGAACCGTCCGAACCTGGTGATGACCTGCAGCTTTGCGATCGGTGCGCTGGCCGTCACCCTGGTGCCTTTCGTCGCGGACCCGCTGATCCTGTTCATTGTGGCGGGCATCTTCATCGGCATCCCGACCGGCAATGTCATGGCGCTGACGGTGGAAGTCGTCCGCCCACAGAACCGCAACACGGGCACCGGAATTTACTACAGCATTCACCATATCGGCCTGACCGCGATGCCGATCCTGGCCGGCTGGCTGGTGGATGTGACCGGCGATGCCGCCATGCCGATGATTGTCGGGGGTGCTTCTTCGGCGCTGGCGATTCTGTTCCTGGCGCTGCTCCGGCTCGCGCAACGGCGTCTGCCCGGGGTGGCCTAAAGTCGTCATGCCCGCGCAGGCGGGCATCCATAAACGCCGATGTCCAATCGGATAACCGCCTGAGTTTATGGGTTCCCGCCTGCGCGGGAACGACGAGGTTAGTTTCGAAACGCTGTTTGAACCTCACGAATTCAAGACAAATCCGGGCCCCGCAGTTATGTAATGACGCGTGATGATTTCACCTGAACAGAAACCCAGCCTCGGCGTTGTGATCCCGACGCTCAATGCGGCGGCGGGTCTTCCGGCGACCCTGCAGGCGCTGGAGGACGGGCGTGAGTTTTTCGATCTCGATGTGGTCGTCGTCGATGGCGGCTCAAGCGACGACACAAAGGGTGTCGCGGTTGCCAATGGCGCGCGCGTGATCGAATCGGAACGTGGGCGCGGCCTTCAGATGGCCGCCGGTGCCGACGCCGTGTCAGGCGAAGGGCTCTTGTTTCTTCATGCCGACACGGTTCTCGAGCCGGGTTGGGGCGCGGCGCTGTCGGCGTTTATCAACCAGATCGGCGCAGACAGTTGCGCGGTCTATTTCCGGTTCGCCCTCGATGACGACCACCCGGGCGCCCGGCGGATCGAGCGCTGGGTCGCGTGGCGTTGCCGAAAGTATGCTCTCCCCTACGGCGATCAGGGGCTGGCGCTGCCGCGTGATCTCTATGAGAAACTTGGCGGCTATCCGCCCATGACGCTGATGGAGGATGTGAACTTCGTGAGCCGGATCAAGCACCACCTTGGCCGCGATGCGCTGGTCGGGCTGGATGCGGCGGCGCGCACCTCTGCCGTTCGGTATCGGCGCGGCGGATATTGGCTTCGGCCGGCTCGGAACCTGTTGTGTCTGGGGCTCTATTTCATGGGTGTCCCGCTGAGAACGATTGCGCGGATCTACGGATGAAGACTGCGCGCCACCTCGTCCTGTTTGCCCGTGCCCCCATGCGCGGGGCCGTCAAGCGGCGGCTGGCCGCCGATATCGGCAAGGATGCCGCGCTGGCGTTTTACCGGCAGACCCTCATCGACGTGCTCTGGCGGCTGGGCCGCGATCCGCGCTGGACCACCTGGCTGTCGGTGACCCCGGATGGTGCGGCGGACCGGCCGGGTCTCTGGCCGCCGGTGCCCGGCGTCCGCCTGATTCCCCAGGGTCACGGCGATCTGGGCGCACGCATGGCGCGGCCGCTGCATGATCTGCCCCCGGGACCGGTGGTGATCGTCGGCAGCGATATTCCCGAGGTGAGGCCGGATCATGTACAGGCTGCATTCGACGCCCTGGGCCGTCACGACATGGTGTTCGGCCCGGCGGCTGATGGCGGTTACTGGCTGGTGGGTGCGAACCGGTCCCGGGTTGTGCCGCGCGGGTTGTTCGAAAACGTCCGCTGGAGCACGGAACACGCCTTGGCCGATACGCGCGCCGGATTGCCGAAATCCGCCCGCGTGGCAATGCTGGAAGAGCTCGATGATATCGACGATGGCCCGGCCTATCACGCATGGCGGGTGCGTCACCGTCCATAACAATGCCGTGACGGCGGGCCGAGGGCTGTTCCCTGCGGCGTCTGCGTCGTTACAATCGCCGCGAACCGAACGGGACCGATATGGAATCCATCTACTATGTGCTGTCCTGGCTCTGCCACCGGCGCTGCGATCATTGCTACGACACGCGGTTCCGCCCCTATGTGCGCGAAGAACGCGATGCCGTGGTCAACGAAGCGCTGGCGAGCCATGCGGCGATCATCGCCAACCTGCCCGAGCGCATGACCTATCGCGAAACGACCGACGGTCCGGAGTTGCCCGGGCGGGTGATCCTGTCGGGCGGCGAGGTGCTGCTCGACCCGATCCGCGAACCGGTGCTCTACCCCGTGATGGACATGCTGCGTGACCGATATGCCGACAAGGGTGGCGTGCGTGTCGTGGTGCAGACCACCGGCGATCTGGTCACGGAGAAAATTCTCGACGAGTTGCTCGAACATGGCGTCTGGCAGATTTCGATCACCGGCATGGATGATTTCCATGTGGGCCATGAAGGTGAAAAACGTCTGCCGCTGATCGAGAAACTGACTGCTATGTTTGGGGCCGCCGGGCTGCAGCCGACCGGCCGCCGTCACGATGGCACCGATGCGCGCGGCACCGTCACGCCGGTCTATTCCATGATGGGGGCCAACCCCGAGGAATGGATCGGACCGATCTGGCCCCGCGGGCGGGCCTGGGACAATGAGCTAGTTGGCAGGGTGGCTGGCTTGCGCAGGCGTACGCAGGAGACGCGGGAGGCTTTCCTTCGTCGAAGGTCTCAGACCGCGGATCGGCTGACTCAACCGTGGGGCCATCCTAGAGTGGTCGGGGAGGCGCTCACCCTGGTCTGGAATTGGGGAAAGAAGCTGGCCAGCGCTTCAATCCCATGGTTGGAGCCGAATCGTTCCCTTATCTTCGGCCGCTCTCAACAGTGGTGGCAAGGTGTGCTTGGGCTGGACCTGGCTCACCGCAGGGCCATGAGGCATCGGCGGCCGGGGGCAAGTACCGAGCCGCGGACATCGAGCATATCGTGGGCGAGGGGAGCCGGAAGCTTTTGGGAAAGCCGGTCGACGGTGGCTCCCGTTGCGGGCTCAACATGCACTTTGGCGACGTCTGCAAGGCCCTAGTCTCTGTGGCTGACATGGTTCATGAACCCATCGGGCACAGGGCCCGCGGGCGGTTGTGGGTCAGAAGCTGCACTATGCCCCCAGGCT
>JAPIWU010387852.1:0-10694 GCA_037576205.1 Pyrocystis lunula | reverse complement strand
GGCCTTGAAGGCCAAACGTACCGCATTGAGGCGTCTGAGCGTAGCTCCTTCAGATGCTGGCGGCACTGCTGGGGGCCAAGCACGGGTCTCTACAGCTCTAGGGCGGCTCTTTCGGAAGGGCCCACCGGCCCGCCCGCGCTCCGCACGCAGACGGGCAACATGCCCCCCCGCGTGGACGCATGGTTGGCGACGCGTGGACCCCAATTCCCCCCCGCAGACGCCCTGACACGATGAAGACCTGGGCACCCGGGGCCCAGACCGCGGGACCGCCCCCTCACTTCGCCGAGACCGCTTGGCTCGTCAACATGTGGTGGCCGTGGCAAGGCGCAGAGCCGGCTTCCGGCCCTGGGGGCGGCGGGCCGTTCCGAGCGGGCCGCTGCCCCCCCCCCTGCTCCGCACGCATGGCCAACATTGAAATCGGGGGGCAGGGGGGGGGAGCATGGGCCTGCCCACCTGATGCTCGATGGACGTTTATTGAGCACCACAGGATCCCGCTCGTGGCTGTTGACTGCGGGTGTCCACGCAATCCCCTGGGCTCGATGGGGAAGGGGCCTCCCGCAGTGACAGCATGGCGGCGTTTTGTTCGGTTAACTCATTAGAGCAAACAGAAGAGCCAACAAACACATGGCAGTCGGCTTGTATTTTAACTACTTTAAAAAGGGAATCCCTGCCATTGGAATATTGGATCCGCGGCGGATGGGGCCCATCAAAAACCGGCGAATGTAAGGATCGGGCCTGTTGCCCCTGGCTCTGTAAGGATCGGGCCTGTTGCGGCCCCTCCTAAGCGGCCAGACACCGTGCTAAGCCGCCACCTTCAATCCTCCCTGCTTGGTTCAGCGGGGGGGGGGCTGGGCCGCCGCTCGATGGGCCGTGCCGCAGCTTGGCGCGCTCGTCTAGGGCCCGCTACCATGCAGCGTGCTGTTGTCTACTTGCGACCTTGAGCACAAGCGATGGCTGCGGTCAGGTGCATATCTGTAAACAACGCCTAAAACGAAACAAAACGCTGCGGGCGCGCGAACGGGTCGTCGAGAATGGTCTCAATCGCGGCTCCTTGACACGGTCTCTGTAAGCGGTTCACACCTCGCGACTATTCGAAGATTGTTTGGCTTCGCCGTTTCCATGTTAGAGACTCTGGCTTGCAAAAATACATGTCTTAAGGTATGTCGTATTGGAGGATAACTCTATATTCAAATCCTTATAATTTCTCACAGCCCCCCCTGCAGGTAAAACAACAGATGCGGCTCTCGTCCCGAGTTGCTCAATTCCCTACCAATCCCTTAATGCGAGCATCAATTATTCCAGCTACCGCCAACCGAGAACCAGAACAACGACCCAATACATATTGAACATCAATTATTTGTTTCGCCAATGTCAATCATGTTCGGTAAGGTGTTGGTCAGGCGTTTGCCCGTGGCTCTGCAAGGATCGGGCCTGTTGCGACCCCATCAACCCTCCCTGCTTGGTTCAACGGGGGGGGGGGCTGGGCCGCCGCTCGATGGGCTGTGCCGCAGCTTGGCGCGCTCGTCCTGGAGTAAACAAGCGCAAAGCATCATGTACACAATCAAACAACACATCAAGCAACACAACTCAAACGATCATGTAAACAAACACAACATCCCAAGCATCCACACAAAACAAACAATCTCAATATCCCAAAAGTCATCGACAGATATGCAAACATCCAAACCCCCCTCGGTTAGGGCTCTTTGCTGGGATGACTTGGCCCGAAGCAGGCCGGCAGCACCGGGGCGCTCCGGACGAGCCGTGCGCGGGCGGGCACCGGGGCCAATGGATGCTGTGCACCGTTGTGTGTGTCCATGCCTGGGCGGCGCATTCCCGGGCGGCGCACGCCCGTGCACGGCAGCCGTGCACCGACTATCGGCGAGGCGACGCAGGAAGGGGCTCCTGCCCGCTGCGCGCAGCAGCGTCGCCTGTACAGCCGAAGGGGAGCACCGTAGTAAGCCCGCGCGCGTGCCTGTTGGGGGCTCTGCTTAAACATGGCACCGGAGCGAAGCGACCCCCAACGACGAAAGTTTTTGAATTTCGTTGACTTGGGGATTTAGGATTTTGGAGTTGTTGATTTTGGTGATGTTTGCCGTGTGTGATTTGGATGTGTTTGTTTAATGTGTTGACCTTTGGATGTTCGTGGTTTGGGGACTTCTGGATGTTGGGATTTTGGGGATTTTTGGGATTTGTGTTTTTTTATCTTTGTATTTGTCGATGTGTATTACGTGTGTTATGATGTTGGATGTTTGGGATCTTGTTTTTGATGTTTGGATGATTGGAGGTTTAGCTGCTGGGGATGTGTGTACCGAGTCTCTGTACCGAGTCTGCGAGCCCCCTTTGGCTTCTGCCAAACGGCGAACGGTAACCTGGGTAAATGGTAAGAAGCGGAGAGCGTCTGCGCGCCTCTTCGTTTTGCGGGCACAAAGCGGTAAACGGTTGCAAACGGCAAACGGTGCAAACGCCGCCGTGCACGGGCATGCACCCGCCCAGTTTTGGCAGTTTCCAAACCGCTGTGCACCGCTGTATGTCCAGGCGCCCAAAAGAAACCGCAAAACGCCAAAGCGCTGAGGCGCGAAGACTCCAACGCACAATCAGAGCGCGGAGCGCCAAGAGCGCGAACGCCAGCAAACCGCCGAGACGCCGAAACGCCACCGCGCACGACGCCAGCGCGCTAAGCGCCAATACGCCCAAGACGCAAGACGCCAAGACGCCGAGACGCCGACAACGCCACCGAGGCGCGAAGCGCATGCAGCCTTAATTCGAATGTTTGAAACACCCGCATGCCACAGCCAGTCATTGCCGCCGGGGCGGGCGGTCCAAACCGACAACTGCGGGGAAGGTTCCGCCAGAGAGATGAAACAGTAAAACTCGAATAGGAACACTCAACATTTACAAAATCGCCGAGCCTTTAGGCCCAGGGCGTGTTAGACAACGGGTTCTCATTTCATCGATCCACCTTCCCCCTGCCCATGGGGGGGTCTACCTCCCCCTTTTATAAACCTCCACAGGGGCGATCTGGGGCCCAAAAGTACTCGAGCCGAAGTCCCCTATAGGCCCTCTGGCCCGGCCCATGTTTGAGGACGGCTTCGCAACTTCGGGCACTTCGGGGTGACACCGATCCGGCCGGAGGGCTCCCCCCAAGAGGTCCCCCCCCAGGGGGGCCCCAGATGCCCGAAATGGCGAATGTCCTAGCGGCTTGGCCGCTTTGGTAAGGCCTCCCCCCCCGGGGTCCAAAGGGGTCCGAAACCGAAACACAGAAAGTTCGAACACCCAAAATAATGCATTGCCATTGGTGTCGCAGGAAATAATTAATTGTGTTTTATTATGTGTTTGTTGTCGGTGTTTCGTGAGTCATTTCTAGAGAAGCGGTGAGTTGGTGGTTCGCAGGGCGGACCAAACGATGTCCTCGATGCATGCGGCACCTATCACTAGCACGTAAGGTCCTGCGCGGAACCGCCGCCCCGAGTCAGCCCCACTGCGCGCCGCGCCCGCCTTGGCCCCCCAGTGCAGGAAAAAGGTTCCTTGTAGAGGAATGCCTCTACACATTATCCCAGCAAAGCAAACTAACAAAAACGTTTTGGAAGATTGGAGGATTCGACGATTCGAGGATTCGAGGATTCGAGGATCCGTGGATTCCAGGGTCCCAGGATTCCAAGATTCCACGCATCGAAGAATGTAGAATCCTTTGCACTGGCCAACGAATTCGCACCTGAAAGCTGTCGGTGTCCGTCTTGCCGAGGCGAAACCCTCACCTTGTCCGAGAATGGTTGAAAGCACGAGCGAATTCGCAGAATTTGCCGTTGGGCTCCGTTTCGCCGCGGCGCAACGACCACCCTTTTCGAAAATGATCGAAAGCAAAAGCAAACTCGGCGAATTTGCCGTCGGTATACGTTTCGCCTGGGCGAAACGCACGCCTGCTTCGAAAACGGCCGAGCACACAAGCGATTCGCCCGTCGGTTTTCTCGGCGGTTCCCGGACGGGCCCCGCCCGGACCCCCCCCCCCACGGGGCCCCGTGGCGGCGCGCCTATAACAACAACTAAATCCTAGTCTAGATCCTCTTCTAAATCCTATTCTAAATCCTATTCTAGATCTTATTCTAGATCCTGGTCTAGATCCTATTCTAGATCCTATTCTAGATCCTATTCGAGATCTTATTCTAGATCCTAGTTAGGTTTCTTCTAGATCCCAATTGATAGTTAGTTGAAAAAATGGAATGCTATGATTTTGGAAACGGTGGGCACACACCTGGGGGCACACACCTCATTTGCATGGAATTCGAATGCCCACCTTCGCGCCGGCCACTCGGCGCTTGGTGCTGGAACGGCATCGTGCCAGGCATGCGCTGGGGTGTCAGATTGCATTGTCTGCGGTGATGGAACGCTATCCTTACAAATGCCTGCGCTAGCTGCTGCAGCAACTTGCAGGTTGTGCATTCCTGCAAATACCCACCTCACAATGAGGGTATTCACCTAAGAGGAGGAGCAATGGCATACCGTGGACAAGTAGATGACAAGGCAGCCACCAAACCGCAGGAGGAAGTAGAAAGCAAGCCCTGCCGGCTTAGGGCATAAATTCATTACGCAGCTCGTGAATCAATCCGCGTAGGGGGTGGCGGGCAGAGCTTAGGAAACCAGATGAGACCGCGTGCATAGAATGCGTGCTATATGGACACCGCGGGCAGTGAAGACACGGCTCTCCCTTGCGTCGCCACGCCTCGAGCACCCGCGCCAGGGATGTCATGCGAATTGGCAAGACATTAGAGCTCGTGGAGCCTTCCACGAGCCACATGCACAGGCACGGCCTTTAAAGCACAGGTAGCCGTCGGCGGCCTCGTCCCGTGGCCCCCCGCGCACCACCGGGGGCGGCGCCGGGAGCGACCGGGTAGCAAAGCTCGTAGAGCAGTCTACGAGCCACTTGCAAAAGGACTCCTTGCAACTGGGCACAGTGCGCATCTCTGCCCTGTCCACGGCAACAATGGCGTTAAACTGCCAAACCCGATTCTGCATGTGGCGGATGTCCTCATAGGACACCCCGCCTGAGGGCTCCCACAAGCCATCGAGCTTGGCCGTAAAAGCAACGCCCCGTTGCCAACGAATGTCCTTGTTACCGTTGTTCAGAGACTGCGAGACTTGCACCTCCAAATGCTGGCCCGCAAAGAGCTTCAGGAAGGTGACCACCGGCACTGTTGGCTGCTTCGCGGGCCGCGCTGCGAACTCGACAGGCCGGTACGCGTCCCAATAGAGAAACCTTTTCCCCGTGTCCAACGCGAGGTTGGCCAGTGGCATTGTTGCGCCCAGGGCTGGCGTGTGCATGACCCTGTGCGGGCCAAAGACGTGGTCCAAGGGGTCCAGGAGGGTGCTCTTCCCCGCATCGCTAACGCCCGCGATTTATGGAACGCGAGCAGTTTTGCTCGGCCCCTCCTGGATGACCTTGGCGAGGCAAGCGGCAAATGCTTCGCCATCAAAAGTGGCTCTGTTTCGGTAACAGAAAGAAGCCGCCGCTTGCAGCCACACGCATGCGCCAGGCTCCCTGGCGCAAGCGCAGCCCTGGCAAGAGAGCCGTTGAATTAAAGCCCAGTCAGTCTCGCGCTCAGCGGCAGCATCTGTGGAGGCAGACCCCCACTCCTGCGCATGGCTCAGGAGCTCCTTGAGCTTGCCCTGGTGCCGCGCCACGAAGGTCTGCAGCTCCAGGGACCCATGCTCCTGTGTGTGCGCCAGGACAGCCGCAGGCGTGCTCAAGCCCTTGTCGAGGACGAGCGCCGTGAAGTCCAGCTTGCTGAACTTCTTCGGCCTCGCACGGGCAGGCTGCGCCGCCGCCCGCATCTCCGCGGCATCCCTCTTGCCCTTGAAAGCGGATGCCTGGAAGGGCTCCTGGCTGTCGTCGTAGAGATTGATTGGCACGCCCGTCGCACTCCAAGAAAGCGGGGCGCTGTCCACCTCCGGCTTCCGCTGCGTGGCAAAAGCCCCATAGCGGACGGCCGACCACCACTGCGCATGAGAGGTTGACCAATGGCTGGCCAACCCCGCACGTTGGCGCAATGCTTTCTTGAACGGCAGGAACCGCGCGTGGTCCGTCAGCTTCACCGCGCAATGAAAGTGGCGTGGCTCCTCCAGGAAGACCACAAGCTTCACCGCCGCCACGACCTTCGCGCGCGGCCTGCCGCCGCGAGGGCTGTCGAGCACCGGGTTGGCAACTGCATCGAGCACTGCGTGGCAAATGTCTTCACGTGCGAGTCCGTCCAAAGTCCGTAAGGGCTGCTCCGAAACGAGAACGGTCTCAGCCAGGACCGGCGCAAAGGTGATGAGGAAGACCATGCGGCGGGCTTTGTCATCCTCTTGCGTGTACCAGTCCGGGGCATCAGCAATCGCTGGTGCAAGAGGCAGGACAGCCTCCGATGGCGCGGCCATGGCTGCAGACGCTTGGGGCAAGAATGCGGTGGGGTGTCGGCGGGGTGGGTCACGTCACTGACTAAGCTCACTTGCGCAAATAGCTATGCTGCACCGTTTGAAAGCGCGTGCTCACCAGGACGTTTGCTTGCCGGTGGTGATCGCTGGCAACGCACCGGGCCTATCCATGTGCGAAAGCCACAAGTATCCGTGCTTGCGTGCCCGGCCCATGCGTGCCCGAATGAAGCGGGCTCCGGCACGCGGGCACACAACCGGGTGGACGGAGAAGAGGCAGGCGGTCAAACACACACACACACACCAACACACCACGCGCACACACACACAAGCCGGTAATTGCCCGGTTCCAGGCCCCCCCCCCAACGGGCCCACGGGGGGAGTCGAGGTGGGCCTCGAAGGGCCCCAGGCAACAATCCTGCCTAGGTCTCCGGATGGGCATTGGCCAAGTTCCCATCGAGCAGCCTTTCGTCGTCATGCTTGACGTTTGCGCTTTGTGTTCAACGGTGATGAGCGGAAGAATGCATTGACCGTGTGCGTTTTCAAGCCAATGCATCGGTCGCAGCTTCATACGCCTTGTGTTACGTCTGATGTGAAAGCGTCGGGTGTTTGAGTGTGCCCGCTGGCCTCAGTGCAGCTCTTCACGAGCCGGAGGGAAACGCACCACCTCGAGAAACTCCCGAACCAGCGCCATCCCCTTGTTGCCGCCACCATCGACCGCATCCTTCAGAAGATAGCCGGCGACCTGCTGCTCATACGCGGCAAGCAGATCACGTGGGGCGTCGGAGGTGGAGATCACGAACGCCACCATCCGGCAGAAATCCGGGTCACGGCGGAGTTCTCTGAGCAGTTCGATCCCGTTCATCCGGGGCATGTTCAGATCCACGAGAACCAGTGTCTTGGCCGGATCGAGACCGGACGTGTCAGCCGAGCGCAGAAGTCCGAGCGCGTCGACTCCGTCCTTGGCTACGACGACGCGGTTCCCTACGCCGGACTTCAGAAGAGCCCGCTTCGTCAGTCGCACGTCGATCTGGTCGTCGTCGACGACGAGAATGGTGACCGGGATGTCACCGCGGAAGCCAATGGGCTGCGCCTCTGTATCGGTCGTCATGCTGCGTCCATCGATTGAAGGGATCCGACAGGGCCAGGGCGACCCGGCCAGAGAACCTCGAAGGCGGCACCGCGACCGCTTCCGGGCACCAGCTCGACGGAACCACCTACGGTCTCCATCGTCTTCTTCACCATCGCGAGCCCGAGACCACTTCCTTCGACTTCGTCCCGTGGTCTCAGCGTCTCGAAAAGCTGGAACACCTTGGCAGAGAACTGAACCGGGATTCCCGGCCCATCGTCTTCCAGTCGATACCGTACGAAATCGCCATCGGGGCGGGCCGACAGGGTAATCGTGCCGTGAGGCAGGTCGTGATGTTTCACGGAGTTCATCACGAGATTGCGCATTACCAGATAGAATGCGGCCCGTGGTGCATACACTGCGGGCAGGTGCCCCTCGACGACGAAGTCGAAGCGCTCCTCAGGCACGTAGAGGTCCGCGAGTTCAATGATCGTCGGAGTGGGCTCGAGAAGCTCCGGCAAGACCGCGGTCCTGCCTACACGCGAATAGTCGAGCAGCCCGGCGAGGAGATTGTCGAGGCGTTCCGCGCGACTCCGAAGCAACCGCAGATCGGCGAGGGACTCCTCGGGCATCTGCTCACCCGCATCCTCCTCGATGAAGGCGGCAAGCTTGATGACGGCGCGCAGGGGCGCTTTCAAGTCGTGGGATGCGACGTTCGCGAAGTCGTCGAGGTCGCGGTTACTCCGTTCGAGTTCGGCTGCGTACGCCTCGAGTGCCGCTCGGGCTGCCAGGCGCTCCGTCAGGTCGACCATCGTGATCAGGAGAAGGCGGCCCGAATCGACGTCGATCGCCACCATGCTGACTTCGAGGGCCGTCGTCGTCCCGTCGGGGCGGCGGAGTACGACGTCCGCGTGAGGTCGCTCGTCGGCCCTGTCCATCCCCGTCAGCGCCTCTGCCTTGAGCGTCTCGAACGCCTCCCGGCTGTCCGGGTGGATCCAGCTCTCGATCGACCAGTCGTCCATGTCGGCATCGCTGCCCAGGAGAAAGACCGCCTGCCGGTTCGCGATCTCGATACCCCCGAGGATTCCGGTGTCCTCATCGACCCGAAGCACGACCATCGGTGCAGGCGCCCCCTCCACCACCTCCCGGAAGCGTCGTTCCGCTCGACTCCGGAGGGCGAGTTCTTCCTCGAGGCGGGTGCCGGACTCGGTCAGCCGCTCGCCGAGGTAGCGACCGATGAGGGTGAGGACCACGGCGATGACCAGGGCCAGGAGCAGCACCAGGTCGCGAAGAGCAAGCACGGGCGCTTCGGCCTCGGCGCTGCTCATGATCGCGACGAGGCCCCAGTCCAGCTCGGGGAGATACCGCGAAACACCGATCACGTCGTTGCCTGCGTAATCGACCATCCCGTCCACCCAGACCTGATCGACCCCGGCCAGCGCCCGGATCATCGGGATGTCCACCCGATCGTCGGGGGCCAGCACGGTGCCTCTGGCGTCCGGGCGGTTGCGCACGTCGGTCAGGAAGCGCGCGTTGCCCTGATCGTCGCGAAACGCGAGCAACAGCTCGCCCGTCCTCGAGAAGGACTGGTTCTCGATGGCGAATCGAAGCGATGCCGCGCGAAAACGAATGACCATGACCCCTCGGTACCCGCGCCGGCCCACGATCGGAGCCACCGTCATCGTTCGGGGGGCGACGCTGTCGACCTCGAGTGCAGAGATCACCTCGACACCCATCCCGGCTACCGAAACGGAATCGAAGGCTGCCACGTCGTCGGGGCCCGGCGTGCCGACTCGATCGGCGATCGTGGAGGCGAAGACGACACCGTCGGAGCCTACGACGTCTACGCTCGCGACTTCTTCGTTGGCCTCCCGAATCCGCTCGAGGACTGCGGTGACCACGCCGGCATCGGGGTCATCTCCGAGGAGATCGTACACGTCCTGCAGGAGTCCGAGGGCAAAGCGGGTATCGTGCCGGTACGTCTCGATCAGCCGCTCCACCTGGGCGACCTTGAGATCGGCGACCGACTCGAGCTGTTCGATCTTCGCGTCCAGCATCGAGTCGCGCATCTGCGAATAGGCGAACGAGCCGAATACGGCCAGACACCCCATCACCGGCAGGAGCAGAGCGACCGTAGTCCGAGTCTGCAGTCTCAACGGATCCCTCGTGTACAGGACACCTCGAGCCCGGCCGTGCATGTGTCGAGCACGACAGGGCGTTCCTGTATGCGACTATCGGCAGGGAATACGCCGGACTTTAGGGCTCAGCCGTCTCCGACCGGGGGGACAGCCTCGGCGGCTCGGGCATTCCGGAATCGCATGACACCGTAGGCGATCTCCCTCGCCACCTTCTGCCCGATCCAGACCGCCGCCACCAGTGTGGCGGCCCACCCTCCGACCACGACATCGGTCGGACGCACACCGAACCAGACGTACACGCCCACGCCGAGGGCGAAGACGATGCCTCCGAGCCACCCCCACCAGCCCGCACGGTTGCGCGCGATGCGTCGGCAGTCGGCACACCAGAGCATCCGGTCCAGGTCGGCCTGATCCTTGAGGTCCAGGCAACGCACGCAGGTGACCTCGTCCGGATAGCGGTCTCGCCAGCTGACCCGACCCGGCTTCATCTCAAGCCAGAGCCCGAACCAGCGCGGCCGTGAAGTCGCGGGTCGTCGCCGATCCGCCCATGTCGATCGTGCGGACCTCGCCGGCGTTCACGACGGTCTGAATGGCCGCCCGAATACGATCCGCCACCTCGCGTTGCTCCAGATGATCGAGCATGAGGCAGGCCGAGAGCAGCAGACCCGTCGGGTTCGCCACACCCTTCCCGGCGATATCAGGCGCCGAGCCGTGCACCGCCTCGAACATGGCAGCGTCGCTTCCGATGTTGCCGGCCGGCGCGAAGCCGAGTCCGCCCACGAGTCCTGCCATGAGGTCGGAAAGGATGTCGCCGAACATGTTCTCCATGACGAGGACGTCGAAGCGGTACGGATCGAGCACGAGCAGCATCGCCGTCGCATCGATGATCCGGTCTTCCCACTCGATCTCCGGGAACTCCTTCGAGACCTCGTTGCCGACGTCCAGGATGAGGCCCTGCGTGTACTTCAGGATGTTCGCCTTGTGCGCTAGCGTGACCTTCTTGCGGCCGTTGTCCCGCGCGTACTGGAAGGCGTAGCGGAGAATCCGCTCCGCTCCGAAGCGGGTGATGATCATGACCG
>JAPIWU010387851.1:0-32646 GCA_037576205.1 Pyrocystis lunula | reverse complement strand
ACCCTGCGGATCATTCATCACGCCGCCTGGCTTGCACGCCACTGGGACGGTCAGGCAATCCTCGCCTGCCGCGACTTCGACAGCGCCGTGTTTTGGTCCGACCACCTGCCCGAATTCCGAGAACGGACGGCGAAACTGGATGAAGTAACGTCGTCCAGAATGTGATCCAGAATTGCGCAGGTGCTGACGATGTAGCGGCGGGGTGAACCTTCAACTTCCGGGGCGTACGCGCGCAGGGACGCGCGCGTCGAGCCTACAGGGATGTACTCGCGGCGTCCCCGAAAGTTGAAGGTTCAACCCGGCGCGGCAACTCCAACCCCAACCCCAATCTCAGCTCGATTCCGCAACAAATTCCCATACTGCATCAGATAATAAGGCCGCATGGCCTCATTCATACTGCACAACTCGTCATTGAAGATCGCCAGGCTCTTCTCGTTCACCTCACAGGCGGCTGGCTCCAGATCGATATCGCCCATCAGCTTGGCAGCCTGTACGTGGGTCGGAAAGACCCGCATGCCGCTGATGACGCCTTCGTCAATTTTGTGCGCCAGGGCTTTCGGCGAATCGTACTCACCGCTGATCGGGTCGCCCACATGAATATGGATGCGGCCTTTCTGGCCCATCATGCCCATAACAATGCTCTGCACGTCTTCGTTTTCCGCCTTGGTGTACTTGCCTTCCGTTGCGCGGATATAGAGCTCCCGTGCCTTTACCTTGGCACAGGGGTCGAGTTCGTAAGAGATCGATACAGGCACGATGCGACTCTGCGCGACCATGGCCTGCAGCGGCTCATCCTGGTCACGATAGGCCAGCGCCAGCATCTTCAACAGCGCCGGATCGGTACGATCCATGCCGTCCTTTGCGCGGCCTTCTTTCTGCGCGATCCAGATCGAAACGCCTTCTTCCAGCGAATGGCGTATATAGCGGCTGGTGCGGGTCAGGATGCGATAGCCTTCGCGAGTACCGCGCGCGCCGCGATGGACGACAAAGCTTTTATTCAGCTTCATCAGATCCGCCGCCAGTTCATGGGACAGCAGGTTATCCCCTACCGCCATCCGACAGGTCTTATGACCGGCCTGGTGAATAAAGTAATTCAGCAGCCCGGAATCCAGCACGATGTCGCGATGGTTTGAGGTAAACAGGTAGTGTCGGCCCTTCTCCAGTTGATCCAGACCACTCACCGTGACGCCGAAGGAGGTGGCTTCGATCAGCTGTTCAAAATAGCCGGCGATGACCTGCTGGCATTCATCGACGGTGGTCAGACCGCGGGCTTTCTGCGTCAGGAGCAGGCGGGTCGCCCAAGTGCCGATGAAGGTATCTTTGAGCGCTTCAGGCATGACAAAACTCGCCGCCGCAGAGGGAAGCTCGGGATGGTCGATGATGCGCTTGAGTACCTCAGGCACTTCGTCGTCGCGGTAAGGGCGGATGCTGTCAAATTCAGACATGAACAGCACAGTATCTAATTCGATTCAGAAAACAAGATGAATTATCAACTCACTTGTGCAGTTGCCAGGATCCAGATCCCCATGGCGAGGAGCAGTAAATAGGCGGCTTGTTTAATGGCCACCTCACTCACTGGCGGCGTGAATCTGCGCCCCAGCCAGGTGCCCAGCACCACCGCAGGTAAGCCAATGGCGGCATAGGTGAGCACAGTCTCGGTCAGACCACCGGTGGCACCCACCATCACGGTTCTGGTTGCGGTAGTCAGCACAAAAGAAGCCAGCAGCGTGGCGCGAATGGCAGCCAGCGGCAGCGGCTGGTTGTAACCGAACCAGCCGAGCACCGGACCGCTGGCGGAGAACATGCCGCCGACCAGTCCACCGCAGGTCCCGACCAGCCAGGTGAAAGCCGGGTTCGATACCCGTGGCCAGGGGTGGGGGCGCAGAAACATAGACAGACCGCCGGCAAAGATGAACACCCCCAGGCACATTTCCAACACCCAGCGGGTCGAGCCGTCCAGCCACAACATCAGCTGCAACCCGATAAAGATAGCCGGGATCTGGCCCACACCCAGCCATAGAAACAGTCGGCGATGCACGTGGCGCACATGACCGTGCAGCGCGATAGCCACATTGACGATGGTCATCAGGCTGACCACTGCACCCAGGGTGGGCACATCCATGATGCGCAATGCACCGGCCACCGCGACGATGATCATGCCCATGGCAAACCCGGCTACCGCTTGTATGTAGCTACCAATCAGCACGGTGACAAGGAACAATAGCCAGGACGATACTTCCATCGATGGAGTATATCCTGGCCATGTGGCAGGGTCTGTGGCCAGGCTTTAGCAAATTCCCCAGCTGACCCGGGAGGAACGATTTGGATTTACAACTAAGCGGGCGTACTGCTCTGGTGACCGGCAGTCATCGCGGCACCGGCCAGATTATTGCCCAGACGCTGCTGCAGGAAGGTGCCACGGTGCTGGTCCATGGTCTGCAGGAGGGTCAGGCAGAGAGCGCCGTAGAGGCTCTGGGTGCGGGCATCCCGGTGACCGGCGACATCACCACCGAAGAAGGTTCACAGACCTTGCTGGCAGCGCTGGCCGACTACCCGGTGGACATTCTGATCAACAACTATGGTGTGGCCGAAGGCGGTTCCTGGTCGACCAGCAATTCAGAGGACTGGCTGCTCAGCTATCAGAAAAACGTGCTGTCCGTACAGCGCATCAGCCAGGGTCTGCTGCCCGGCATGATCGAGCGCGGCTGGGGACGCATCATCAACCTGGGTACCGTCGGTTCCACCCGGCCTAACGCACGCATGCCTGCCTACTACAGTGCCAAAGGCGCCCTGGCCACCATGACTGTGAGTCTGGCCAAGGAAGTGGCCGACACTGGCGTGCGCGTCAACCTTGTATCACCGGGTCTCATACTTACGCCGGAAGTGGAAGCCGCCTACCTCAAGAAGGGGCAGCGGGAAGGCTGGGGGGATACCTGGGCTGAAGTCGAACCACACGTGGCCAGGGACATCCCTATCAAGCGTATCGCCCGTCGCGAAGAAGTGGCCAGCCTGGTGGCCTACCTGGCAAGCCCACTGGCGGATGCCATCCATGGCCAGAACTATCGCATCGACGGTGGTGCTGTGGACATCGTATCCTGATGGAATCCCCAATTCTGCGCCTGGTGGGAGCTGTGCTGCTGCTTGCGGCCGCGCTCTTCTGGAGCCCGGCCAACCCCATCGGCATCGCCCTGCTCACCTGGATCGCATTCGCGCTGGGCGCCTACCTGGTCACCCGTGCGCTGTTTGCGCTGTTCTTCACCATCGCCCTTGTCAGCGGTGCACACCTGGCGCTGCTGGAACTCCACGGACTGCTGTTCTGGGCCTACGTCAGCGCGCTGACGCTTTCCACCATCGCCTGCGTAGTGATTCTGGGCCGACGTTTTCAGCAACGCATCAAGGAAACCCGGGCAGAACGCTGGGCACATCGTCGCAAGTGAGTACGAGGGCAATCAATGCGGTGCTGTTTGACTTCGACGGCACCCTGGCCCCCAATCTGGATCTGCCGGGTATGCGTCGCCAGGTGATCGAACTGACCCTGGCACACGAGGTGCCGGCCGACTTGTTCACAGAACGCTACATCGTGGAAATCATCGATGTCGCCGGTGCGTGGCTGGCCGACAAAGATGCCGAGACGGCCGCGCACTACACGACTTCGGCCCATGACCTGATCACCGAGATCGAGATGACCGCCGCCGCGGCGACGCGCCCGTTTCCGGAAATCACCGCCTATCTCGACAGCCTGCGCCAGGCAGATATCCTTACGGCGGTGGTCACCCGTAACTGCCGCGCCGCAGTACTGGAGACCTTCCCGGATCTGCTCGATCGCGTGACCGCCCTGTTCGCCAGAGACGACGTGACCTACCTGAAACCCGACACAAGACACCTGAGCACTGCGCTCCGCCATCTACGCTGCGCCCCCCAACACGCCGCCATGGTCGGCGACGGCCGCCTGGACATCCACGCCGGCAAAGCACTGGGCATGTACTGCGTAGGCGTGCTCACCGGCAGCTCCGACCACACAGCCCTGACCGAAGCAGGCGCAGACCTGATCCTACCCAGATGCGCCGATTTCAACCCAACCCACCAGATTGGGGTCAGAGACGATGGTGCCAGAGACAACTGAATCCGTGCACCCCTGCAACCCGGCCAATCAACCAGATCCGTACCAGCGAAGATAAGCAGAACCACCAGTGCAGGTGGCCACGTTCCGGCCCACTGACGCGGCAGCGGATCGTCGGCGCCTCTTGAAAAAAAAGAGGATGCCGCCGCCGAAGCGTACAGGGATGTATTCACAGCGGTCCGCAGTCGCTTCAGTGGGCCGGGGCGGGGCTGCCTGCACGAGCAGTCCTGAAAAATCGTCTCTGGCACCATCGTCTCTGACCCCAATATCCACAAACGGGTAGTCCAGCCACCGACTTCTTGGCAGAATGACCGGGTCCACAACTGGAGCCGATATATGCAGAGAGTGACAATGGCACGCAATCAGATTGGCCCGCTGCTCGATCAGTTGATCCACGAGCTCGACGCCGAAGGTTGTGCGACCCAGAAACGTTACTTCAACCGCATCCGCCTCGAATTCAATCGCGCCACCGACGAATGGGACCTCAGCAGTTCCATCGTCGAACTCACCGCCAGCCCGGCCATGGGTTTGCAGCTGCCACATACTGCTGACGTGCTGATGTCTCGCATTCTGGAGAAAGTCAGCGAACTGACCCGCGAACTGGATGGCGAGCCACCCGCTCTCCACTGAATCAAACCACCTGGAGCAGGGCATGCCCGCACATATCAGTCAGATCTTCCGCTATCCCGTTAAGAGTATGGGAGGGCATACCTTGGACGAGGCAAACCTCGGTGAACAGGGTATTCCCGGCGATCGCTGCTGGGCGGTCAAGGATGAGGAACGCGGCGGGATTAAGGGCGGCAAGCGCTTTGCCGCACTGATGAACATGCAGGCCCGCCTCGCCGCCGAGCCTGATGCAGACAATCCATCTCCCCATGGCACCATTACCTTGCCCGACGGCAGCCAGGTCGATACCGACGACCCGGCGGTCAATCAGCGCCTGAGTGAAGCGGTGGGCAATCCCTTAAGCCTGTGGCCACTGGTCCCGAAAGAGCAGCTGGATCACTACCTGCGTACAGCGAACCCCGGTCCCGAAGGAGAAGCCGCGTGGCGTGAGGTCTTCGCCCGCACCGCAGATGAACCGCTACCCGATCTCAGTCTGTTTCCACCAGAACTGATGACCTACGAATCACCGCCCGGCACCTATTTCGATGCCTTCCCGTTGCTGATTCTTTCCCAGGCATCACTGGACAGCATGCAGGCAGCCAGCCAGGACGCAGAGTTCGACGTGCGCCGCTTCCGCCCCAATATCGTTCTGCAGACCGATGAGACAGGATTTCCTGAAGAAGCCTGGGCCGGTGCGACGGCCACCCTGGGTGGCGCAACCCTGAAGTTTGAAATGGCCTGCCCACGCTGTGTGATGACCACCCATGGCTTTGCCGATCTGCCCAAAGACCCGAAGATCATGCGCCACCTGGTCAAAAAGAACGACGGTAACCTGGGCATTTACGCCTCTATCGTCATACCCGGTCGCATCAAGGTGGGCGATGAGCTTCAAGTAATTCTGAGCACATGAACTTCACCGAACTCGGCTACCTCCGTTGCGCGGCGGTCAGCACGACCGTTGCCATCGGAGAACCACAAACCAATGTGCAGACCATGCTGGACCAGGCGCAACAACTGCATGCCGACGGGGTCAGTGTGGCGGTCTTTCCCGAACTGTCGGTGAGTGGCTACAGCGCAGAAGATCTCTTTTTCTCAGATCACCTGAGTCAGCAGGTGATCAGCGGCTTGCAACAAATCATCGAACACAACCCCCTGCCGCTGATGGTGGTCGGTACCCCTTGGCGCACGCCTGATGGACGGCTGATGAATTGTGCCGCCGTATTTGGCGACGGCAGGCTGCTTGGCATGGTGCCCAAGTCGGTGAATCCGAACCACGGTGAATTTTACGACCTGCGTTGGTTCAGCAATGCCAACCATATCAATGAGACCATCGTTTCCCCCACGCTGGGTCAGTTTCAGTTGCGTACCGACCAGCTGTTCGCAGTAGGTGAAGCCAGGATTGCGGTGGAAATCTGCGAAGACATGTGGGCCCCGAACCCACCCAACATCAAAGCCTGCCTGGCCGGCGCAGACATCGTGCTCAACCTGTCAGCCAGCAATGAACTGATCGCCAAGGCGGACTATCGACGCGACCTGGTACGCATGACTTCGGCACGCGGCATCTGCGGCTATGTTTACGCCGCTGCTGGACCTACCGAATCCACCAAAGATGTGGTTTTCGGAGGACACTGCATGATCGCTGAGAATGGTCAGCTGCTGGCGGAGTCAGAGCGCTTTCGGCTCGACAACCACGGCCTGGTAGAGGATATCGACGTGCAGAAACTGCGGCACGATCGCATGCAGAACAAGAGTTTTGCCGACAGCGAACGCGGCCGTGCCTTTCGCTTAGTGACCAGCGCACAGCAACCTCGAGCAGATCTGGCGCTGAGCCGCACTTACAGCCGCCAGCCTTTCGTGCCGGATGACGAGCATGAATTCGCCGCTCGCGCTCAGGAAATTCTGCAGATCCAGGCTACGGGCCTGGCACGACGCATGCTGTCTGCCAACATTGAAACCCTGGTCATTGGCCTGTCCGGCGGCCTGGATTCAACCCTGGCCTATCTGGTCTGCCTGGACGCCATGCGGAAACTGGATCTGCCAGCGTCACAGATCTGCGCGCTCACCCTGCCCGGCCCCGGCACCACCGGGAAAACCCTGAACAATGCACGCCAGTTAACCGTAACCAGTGGTGCTCAGCTCAAGGAAATCGATATTCATCAGTCAGTCGCTCAGCATCTGGCTGATCTGCAACACGCGGGCGAACATGACATCGTGTTTGAAAACGCCCAGGCGCGGGAGCGCACGCAGATTCTGTTCAACTACGCCAACAAGGTGGGCGGTCTGGTGGTCGGCACCGGCGACCTCAGTGAGCTGGCGCTCGGCTGGTGTACCTACAATGCCGATCACATGGCAAGCTACAACGTGAATGCCAGCGTACCGAAGACCCTGGTCGCCTATCTGGTGCGCTGGTACGCCAATCATCGGGCGAGCCAAGACCTGGGCGCGGTACTTAACCAGGTGATCGACACACCCATCTCACCAGAGCTCATTCCGCCGCAGGACGGCGAGATCAGCCAGAAGACAGAAGATATTGTCGGACCCTACGAACTGCATGATTTCTTTCTGTTTCACTTCCTGCGCCATGGCTCCGCGCCGGGCAAGATTTTCTATCTGGCCTGCCTCAGTTTTGCCGACACCTATGCCAGGGATGAGATTAAACATTGGTTGACGCGCTTTTATCGTCGTTTTTTCACCCAGCAGTTCAAACGCACGACACTGCCGCCCGGTCCAAAAGTGGGTAGCGTCAGCCTCTCACCCCGCGGCGACTGGCGCATGCCGGATGAAGCATCTGTCGAACAGATTTTAGGCGCGGTGGACAAACTGTAGACCGACTCGCACAATCGCGGGCATAAACATAACGACTTTCGGCCGCTCAACTGCAGCAATAAACAACGAGGAGCGTCCCATGCGCAAACTGATCACTCTCATCACACTGAGCCTGCTGAGTCACCCGGTGCTGGCAGACCAGTTGTGCGGCGACACTGGAGTCTGGGTTCAGATACTCGGTGCCGGCGGACCCGAGATCACCGACGGCCAGGGCGGGCCGAGCTATGTGATCTGGAACAACAACAAAGCCCGTGTGCTGATCGATACCGGCCCCGGTGCCTCGGTGTCCTTCGACAAGGCAGAAGCGAAAATCGAAGACCTGCACGCGGTGCTGTTTACCCATCTGCACGCTGATCACACGGTGGATTTCCCCGCCTTTATCAAAGGCTCCTATTTCGCTGAGCGCAAAGTACCCCTCATCGTGCTCGGTCCAGACAGCAACAATCCCGACTATCCGGACACTGCCACGTTCATTGAACGTCTGATCGGTCCACAAGGCGCTTACCCCTACCTGCAGGATTTTCTGACCGCAAAGTCCAGCGGCGGCTACCGGGTCCGCACCCGCAATGTGCTGGCCACGGGTAAGAAACGCTGGGCTGGATTCGGCAACGATGAATTGCGCATTTCAGCCATCCCCGTCAATCACGGTCCTGTACCGGCCCTGGCCTGGCGCATCGATGTGGGCGAGCAGTCAGTGGTGGTCACCGGTGACTTCAACAATCTCAAAGACGTGATGAGCGATTTTGCCAAAGACGCCGACGCGCTGGTGGTGTCTCACGCCATACCGGAAAACGCACGCGGCACGCAGCGTGAGCTGCACGTGCTGCCGACCCAGATCGGGCGCATTGCTAAACAGGCCAACGCACGATTATTGATCCTCGGCCATCGAATGAACCGCACCTTGGGCCGGGAAAGCCAGAGTCGAGGGCATATCGAAGAAAACTACGACGGTTACATCCTGTTCGCCAACGATATGGAATGCTGGGGTCTGTAGTTGGTCTGGCAGGCACTACTACAGTTCTGGTTTGGCCAACTGACCGACGGCGTGGCAGATGAGTCTTATCGTAAGAACTGGTTTGCTGCCAGCGCAGACTTTGATACCCAATGCCGTCGTTTCGAGCCGGAGCTGAAAAACACAGGCAAACCCGCAGAGGACTGGCCGCAGGAACCGCGCGCGCAGCTGGCGTTGATTCTCCTGTGCGATCAGATCCCGAGAAACATCTACCGCGGCACAGCGGAAGCGTTCGCCTGGGATCATCTGGCCTTGAGCCGTGCCAAAGCCGGCATTGAGCAAGGCATTGATCGCAAACTGGCCTGGGATGAGCGCGCATTTTTCTACATGCCGTTTGAGCACTCCGAAAGTCTGGTCGACCAGCACACTTCCGTGGCGTTGTTCAGCAGACTGCGAGACGAAGTGCCTCAGGCGCACAGAAACATGTTCGGCAACATCCTGCGCTTCGCCCAACAACACCGGGACATTATCCTGCGCTTCGGGCGCTTCCCCCATCGCAACGCAGTACTGGGGCGCACCTCCACCGAGGCGGAGGATGTCTTCGCCCGGGACAGTGATGGCTTTGGCCAGAAAACCAGGTGAGCGGACCATCGTGCCGCCGTTAACTAAAGTGCCGCTAGTAACGGCGCCGCTGATCGCGGCCCTGCGCCAGGGTATTCAGCGCCTGTCTGACCCGACACGCGCCGCCCAGCAGCAAGCCTATATGAAGTCAGCCATGCCCTACGCAGGCCTGACCGCCCCAGTTCTCAGGCAACTCTGCCGCGATGTATTCAAAGCCCATCCTATTGACAAGTCTGCCCACTGGTACGGCTGCGCGCGAACCCTGTGGGATGACGCCCGCACAAGGGAAGAACGCTATGCGGCCATCGAACTGCTGGCGGTCAAGCGCTACCGCAAGCTGTGGTACACACCGGACAGCCTGCCCATCTACCGACACATGATCGAAACCGGTGCCTGGTGGGACTATGTCGACAACATCGCCAGCAACCATGTCGGCGCGCTGTGGCTGCAGTTCGGCCCGCCGATCAAGCGCGAGCTGACAGGCTGGATCAACGACCCACACCTGTGGATACGCCGCACGGCCATTCTTGCCCAACTCAAACACAAAGATCAGACAGATCTGGCTTTTCTGCACCGCGCTATCCAGGGCTCGATAACCGACAAAGATTTTTTTGCCCGCAAGGCCATCGGCTGGGCGCTGCGGGCCTACAGCTACACAGACCCGGATTGGGTCAGCGACTACATCGACCAGCACCGCACCAGGTTAAGCCCGCTGTCGACTCGTGAAGGCATGAAGGCTATTGTCAGAAAATCCGCTAATTCGTAATTCAGGAGTAACCAACCCATGACCATTTCATTCTATGACGCCAGCGTCGGTGCCTATCTGCAGATCCTGGACAGCACGATGAACGTACTGGAAAAAGGGGCTGCCAGTGGTCTGGATCCGGCGACGATTGTGCAGACCCGCTTGCACGACAACATGTTGCCGTTCCACTTCCAGATTGCCTCCGTGTGCCATCACTCCTGGGGGGCAATGAATGGTATGCGCGATGGTCGCTTTGCACCGCCCTCTTCCGCAGAAGACAAAGACTACGCGGGTCTGCAGGCGATGCTCAAAGAGGCACGTGATGGTGTTGCGAGCTACGACGAAGCCGGCGCCAACGCCCTGGCCGATGGCTCCCTGATATTTGCCCTGGGTGAACGCGAACTGCCGTTCAGCAACAAAAACTTCCTGCTTACTTTTTCACTACCCAACTTCTATTTCCACGCCGCCACCACCTACGACATTCTGCGCATGCTGGGCGTGGAACTGGGTAAACCGGATTTTCTCGGCCGACTGAAGATCGGCTGAACCACCTGGTTCAGCGGTACTTGAAACCCGTGGCTTCAGTATCGTCCAGGTCGCGGTAACGCTCGAAAAGACGGGTCTGGCGACTGGTCGGGTCAATCCAGCGGCCATCTACCATGACCGCCTGCGCATAAGTGGTCACTTCCAGCGGGTCGCCGCTCCACAGCACAAAGGTAGCGGCAGAACCCTGCTGCAGCCTCCCCACCTGCAGGCCGAAGATCTGTGCAGGCGCACGGGTGATGGCCGCCAGTCCCACAGGCCAGGGCAGACCATGGGCAACCGCGTTACCCGCATGCTGACGCAACAGACGCGTGTTGTGCAGATCTGACACCACGATAGCCAGGGTGACCCCGGCCGCGTGCAACAAGGCAGCATTGTCCAGTCTGGCACCCAGTTGTTCGAATGACAGGGGCAGATTCTCAAGCGGATCGAGTATCACCGCTACATCCGCCGCAGCGAGTTCACCGGCCACCTGCCAGGCCTCGGTCGCGCCGCTCAACACCAATTGCAGGTCAAAGTCTGCAGCGAGTCTAAGCAGTTCACGGATATCCGCAGCCCGATGGGCATGCATGACCAGTGGTTTGTGCTCCTTTACCATTTCACTCAGAGCCAGCATATCGGCGCGGCTGTACTCACCCGGGTTGGGTACGTAACCGCGCGCCCTGAAACCAGGCAGGGCGCTGAGTGCACGCCGCAGACGGCCGATGTTTTCCGCCCTGCTGCCGCCGAACTTCGCCGCTACCACCGCACCGCTGGCACCAAACATGGCCGTGCGTCGTGCCAGTAACTTACCCGTACCAAAGTTGGCAACGGCACCATAGCCGGCCAGCAGATCGGGACCGACCCTGGGAGCCAGCACACCGTAAACCACGCCTTCCACCAGGTTGACGTTAACCGCCACACTGGCGGGATTGAAGGCATACTGAATGTCAAAGGCTGGGCCTGTAAGGCCAAATTCACCCAATCGGCTGTCAACGGTGGTCAGCTCCAGGTCCAGCTCATCCAGGCCCAGTTGAGTGCGGGCGGTAAACAAAGCCGCTGTCATATGCAGACCGCGCCCATCGATGACCTCGGTGACGCCGGGCGCTGTGAGCCCGGTGCCAACCTGCGCGATAAGCCCATCCACCAGCAGCACATCGGTCACCACCGGGTTAGCTTCACTACCACTGCCATACCAGGTGACATCGCGGATCAACGACCCTGCCGCGCTGGCACTGTGGAACGAGATAATGCCGACCAACAGGGCGACCGTTCGCAAACCGTGCAGGCTGGCTGACTTCACGGTGTCACCTCCCCAGCACCCTGGTCGCCTGTCACCACGACTTTGCCGACAGCCTCGGCTGTGCTGGCCGTGGGAGCTGTTCTCTCTTTAGCGACAGTGCCGCCGGCAAAGCCTGTGCCGAGACTGAAATCTGAGCGCGGCTGACGGTCTGGATCATGGCGGTCATAGTAAAGATACCCATCGATATACACCTGATCCGCGCGCGCATAGACACTGAGCGGGTGACCGTGCCAGAGCACCAGATCGGCCGCTTTACCCACCGCTATTGAACCGGTTTCTGCATCGATGCCAAGTGATTTTGCGGCATTCAACGTCACCCAGCCGATCGCCTCACCCTCGCTGATCTCTACGCCCATCCGCCGAGCCGCGGTCACGGCCTTGGCCGCTTCCTGATTCAGGCGCTGAATACCCCGTGCTGAATCCGAGTGCACCACTGCACACGCGCCGGCCTTATGCACCAGGGCGATGTTCTGTTGCACGCTGTCAAACCGCTCCAGCTTGCCGCCCCACCAGTCTGCCCACATGGCGGAACAGATGCCTTCCCGGGCGAGCAGATCCGCCACCTTGTAGGATTCCACTGCGTGATGGAACGTGCCGATGCGGTAGCCGAACTCCGCCGCCACGTCGATCATGTAGGCCATCTCATCGGCACGATAACAATGGTTGTGCACGATGATGTCGCCTTCCAGTACGCCCACCAGGGTATCCAGGGTCAGATCCCGATCAGGCTTTGGTTTAGTGGCATCTGCCGCGTGTTCCTTGAGCTTGCGCCGGTAGTCTGTGGCGGCTGCCCAGGCCTCGCGATAGCCGGCGACGTTGCCCATGCGGGTGCTGGGGGCCAGCAGCCGAGCGCCATAAACGCGCTTGGGATTCTCACCACAAGCCATCTTCAGACCGTGACGTGCGCCGGGAAACTTCATGCCCTGCACGGTTCGGGAAGGCACGTTTTTCAACGTTACGCCACGCCCACCAAACAGATTGGCGCTGCCCGGCAGTACCTGCAACGTGGTAACACCGCCAGCCAGCGCCAGCTCAAACTGCGGATCCTGTGGCCAGACCGAGTGTTCGGCCCATACCCGGGCGGTATTCGGCGCAGTGGATTCATTGCCATCCCGGGTAGAGGCGATGGCCGGTGCCGGATAGTCGCCCAGATGTGAATGCACATCGATCAGCCCTGGCGTCAGCCAGCGACCGTTGCCTTCCACGTGTATATAGCGTCCTTCCGGCGTCGCTTCGCCCAGCGCCAGGATCCTGCCATCCTTGACCCACACCCGGGTATCCAGCAACTCGCCACCATCGCCGAGAAATACGTTGACGTCGCTGATGACAAAGGGGGCCACAGCGCGCACCTGATAGGTAGAGGCATAAGGCTCCCGTGCCTGCAGCTGGACCGCAAAACTCAGACTGATCAGTAAAGCGATCAGTGGGACAACAAATAACCTGACATGATTATCGTGCAATCCCATCGATCCTCTCCCGCTCAGCGCGCCATTTGCTCAAGGTAGTCTATCGCCAGGGCGGACATCACCTTCACCCCCGGCAGCAGGGCCGCCTCGTCAACATAGAAAAACGGTGAATGATTGGGAATGGCTTGTTCAGCGGGTATGTCTGCCGGACGGCCGCCGATGAAAAAGAAAAAGCCGGGGATCCGCTCCTGATAAAAGGAAAAGTCTTCCGCGCCGGTGATGCGCCCACTCATAAACACGTTCTGCTCGCCATAGACACGACGCAAGGTCGGCAACATCTGGGTGGTCAGACCGGCGTCGTTAAAAGTCACCGGCACGCCGGGATCGATGTCCACGGTGACCTGTGCACCATGGGCCTCACCGATGTGGGTGGCAATGCGGCGGATCTTTTCGTGGATGGCCAGCCGCACATCGGGGTCAAAGGTACGGATGGTGCCGCTCATTTCAGCCAGTTCAGGCACGATGTTGTTACGAATTCCGGCCTGGATGGAACCTACTGTGACAACTGCCGGTGCGGTAGTGATATCGATCTGGCGACTGACGATGGTCTGCAGTGCGGTGATGATCTCTGCCGCCACAACCACCGGATCAACGCCGGCCCAGGGGCGTGCGCCGTGGGTCTGCACACCCTGCACGCGAATATCAAAGCGCTGGGCACTGGCCATGAATCCGTTAGCTCGATAGTTGGCCGTGCCAGCCACACCGTGCTGACCAATGTGCAGACCGAAGATCGCGGTGGGCGCTGGGTCTTTGAGCACACCCTGCTCGATCATAAGCTTGGCGCCACCGTCTTCCCCCTTGGGCGCGCCTTCCTCCGCCGGCTGAAAGATAAACTTGATGGTGCCGGGAATCTGATCTTTGACCGCCACCAGGGCTTCCGCGGCCGCCATCAGAATGGCGACATGGTTGTCGTGACCACAGGCGTGCATCACGCCGACCTCACGTCCTTCATACTCAGAACGCACCTCAGACGCATAGGGCAGGCCGGTTTTCTCAACCACCGGCAAGGCGTCCATATCTGCGCGCAGCGCTACCACACCGCCGGGTTTACCGCCCTCAAGAATGCCCACCACGCCGGTATGGGCAACGCCCATTTCTACTTTCAGACCCAGGCGGCGCAGATGATCGCCCACCAGCTTGGAGGTGCGGAACTCACGATTACTCAGTTCCGGATGTTGGTGGATATCCCGCCGCCAGGCCACTACCTGCTCGGCCATGGCATCTGTTGCCTGGGCCAGATCTTCCTCCAGCGTGGCACTCACGAGCGGCGAACACAGACTCGCCAGGGCGAGCGGCAACAACATATGGGGTAGTTTCATAGGGCTTCTTCGTTGGGTGGGAGTACTAGCTTAATCATGGCCAACGTTAGAGTACAATCGTTCGCTCCATTTTTATAAGGCAAGCCCATGGATTTTGATTTAGCACAAACCGACGAACTGTTAGCCACCACCCGCGCCGTCCGCAAACGCCTGGACTTTTCCAAGCCGGTACCGCGCGAAATCATCACTGAATGTCTGGATCTCGCGGTACAGGCGCCCACCGGTTCCAACTCACAAACCTGGCGCTGGATCATCGTGGAAGACCAGGCACAGAAAGATGCGTTGGCTGACATCTATCGCAAAGGCGCCGGTGAGTACCTGAGCGCCGCGGGTGAACAGGCCAAGGAAAGTGGTGATGCACAGACCCAACGCGTATTTTCTTCCGCCATCTATCTGGCCGAGAACCTGCAGAAAGCGCCGGTCTATGTGATTCCCTGCGTGCAGGGCAAACCCGAAGACCCGGTACCGCTGACCATGGCTTCCGGCTTGTATGGCTCGATCTATCCTGCCATCTGGAGCTTCCAGCTGGCCGCCCGGGCACGGGGACTGGGCACCGCGCTGACCACCCTGCACCTGATCCACGAACGCGAAGCCGCCGAAGTGTTGAACCTGCCGGATGACGTGCTGCAGGTTGCGCTGTTGCCGCTGGCTTACACCCTGGGGACTGATTTCAAACGCGCCAAGCGTCCGCCGGTGGACGGCATTACCCACTGGGATCGCTGGTAGTCAGCGATTCAGTCGGTCTTTAACTTCTGCTTCAAATTCCGGGAAGTAACGACTGATGTCCTCGATGTCGAACGCCGCCAGAATGGCGGTGTTCGGCTCGCGTTCCAGCAGAAAGCGAAACGCGGTAACCAGCACAAATTCATGGGTAACCGTCGCACCACACAATGAGCGGTAAAATTCCTGCGACATGCTGACACGATGGGTGGTTTCGGTTTCCCCCTCGACACAGACCTCGTAGAGATTGGCATCGATCATCTGCACGCTGATCATGCGCGACGCCGGGCCACAAAAGCCCACACCCGCAACGCCCAGCCGGCCAGGCCAAGCAGAATGATCACCCAGTAAAGCAGGGCATCTTCGCCCCCTAAACGCCCGGCAAAGGTGAACATGAAGATCACCCACAGATAGTGCAGCCCGAACAGGTGCAGCCGCTTCCAGTTTCTACCCAATAAACGTATGGACTTGTCATTGGAAGTCAGTGCCATCAGCCACATGGCGATAAAGGCGCCACCACCACCAATCAGGACCACCGGGTCGAGGGGGATGTCGTAGCGGGTGACCACCACATAAACACAGACAAAATGCACAGTGTGCGCAAGGGCTACCGACAGGCCGAGATAACGGCGGTTTTTCAGCAGCACACCACCTGCACCAGAGAGCTGTTTCAGCGGCCGCGCGATATAGGCCAGCATGAGAAAGAAAAACGCGATTCGGGCCGTGACCCGTAGCCCGTAGCCCCAGGCATCGGCGCTTTCTGCATAATCCGGCATGGCCAGGAAACTTAAGATCAGAGCTGCCGTACAGCTGGCCAGGATCGGCCACTTGAACTGATCCCGCCTGCCTGCATCAATCGCGGTTGTACTCATCTCGCTCACCCAGTCTGAAGGTTAAGGTGCTGACCCGATTGTAACTGGCCACCGCCACGCCGCCACGCCGCGCAGGATTGAACCGCCAGGCTGACAGCGAAGCGATGGCTGCCTCTTCAAACACGCCCGGCGGATCAGCCTCAATCACCCGCAGGTTCGACACCTGGCCCGATTCATCAATGTCGTACTGCAGGGTCACTGAACCTTCTATCTGTTGTGCCTGCGCGACGGCGGGATACTCCAGCGGTGCAGCAGACGCGAGTATGGGCGGGCGGGCCTGACTGGCGCACGCCACCATCAGCACAACGGCGGCCAGGGTCAGCAGCCCGCGGCAGAACGTATATCCGCGAAGCTTATTCATGCGGTGATCAGGTACTGACGGTCGGGATCGTTGGCGGCGAAATCAGCCCCTTGCCGTGGGTAGACGCGGGCGCCCTCCGGCGCATATTGCAGAATGTAGGCGCGCCTGATACCTGATGTCAGATTAGGTCCGGTGCGATGGGGTGTGAGCGAGGAAAACACCGCCATCGAACCAGCCGTCAGAGGCAGAGGCCGGGCATCGGCTGGGTTTTCCATGCACTGAAACCCCAGGGGGGTCCACTGGTGATGCAGTGTGCCGTGTCGATGCACCCCGGGTGCAATCCACGGGCAGCCGTTTTCGATGGTGGCGTCATTAAGGGCCAGCCAGCAGGTCAGGTACTGTTGCGGTTGTACAAAGTTGTAGCCATTGTCCTGATGCCAGGGAAACTCCGCCTCTGTGCCACCCCGCTTATAGACCAATTGATCCCAATACAGGCGCACTTCGGGGCCAATCAGATCGCGGCAGAGTTTCTGCAACACCTCGTGGCGGGACAGCGCCCGCGCCGCCGCGCTGCTCTGCACGACATGGGCAGAGAACACAATTTCGTCCGCCCGAGCGATAGAGGGTTGATCCGCTGGCAGATCACGAATCGCTTCATTCATCTGGGCTTCGATGGCATCCAGTTCCTCAATCACCGGGGCCAGTTCCACCACGCTGAAAGCGTTCTCAAACACAAAACCACCTGACTCTGCATAGTCATGAGCCTGTTGATCGGTGATAATCTGGTATGGCGGCTCTGGTTGCTGCCAGGTGAACCCAGTGTTCAGCGGATGTTTATTCATAAGGCTTAGCATGGCATCGACTCCCAGCATTCGGCAACAGGTACTTATTCTGTACCTGCAGACCTCCGCTCTGGACGCGAAAGTGGTTGGTTGGAGTCAGTACGATGGCACCGGCCAGCAGACCTATATGGCGGGCGACAGCAACACTCCGCCCTATGCCACGGGTCTGGCAGCCCTGCGGGACGGCTGGCGTCTGTTTCAGAGCAGCACGCTCGACCCCCACGCGCCTGGCGACGAATACCGTACCGCCTATCTGAAATACGAGTTCTTCTTCGAAAAGCTGGTGGAGGTGTGATGCAGTTGACGACGCAGCAGATGGCGCACTTTGCCGCACGCGGGTTTGTCAGCCTGGATGCCTGCGTGCCCGCCGAAATCAATGCGCAGTTCCTGGCAGATATTGGTCGTGCCTCACCTCAGCCCGACAGCGTGATGGCGCATTACGGCCGCATCATGCAGGACAGCGTGGTGCCGCTGGTCAATGCCGGTACGGCGTTAAGCGAGGCTTATCCGGAGGATTCGGCGCTGGGTAGACTGGTACGACTGCCTGTGGTGGCAGGTGCCATCGAAAGCCTGGTGGGCACCGACTGTGTGGTTGATCATCACTTCCTGCACATCACTTTCCCGCCCGCCTATCACGATACCCCGCTGGCTTCACAACCGACCCACCAGGACAGCACCATCGACCCGCGCCTGCCATTCGATATTCAGCTGTTCTACTTTCCGCACGCAGTGACGCCGGAAATGGGTGGCACGCGTTTTATTCCCGGCTCTCAGTTTCGCGTGGTCAGCGAAGCGGCCATCGCCCGCTATCAGAACATCGTCGGCCAGCAGCAGGTGGTATGTCCGGCGGGCACCGTGATTATTTTCCATAAAGGTCTTTGGCACGGTGGCGGGCTGAATCAGTCTGATGAACTGCGCTACATGTTTAAAATTCGCCTCTGCCCTACCAGCAGGCAGACCTGGCGCGGTGCCGACTATGATCCCGAACAGCCACAGCGGCCTATTTTCTGGACCGGTAGTATGCCCGACCCTGCACACCTGCACAGCATCCTGACCCATCCCGAACCCTGGTTCGAGGCCGACACCGGGCGTCTGGAATTCATCAATCGCATAAAATTCTGGCGCTACATCACCGCCGACGACAACTTTGATGCCGACTACTGGCTGACCCGACTGGAGTACGATTACGCATGACAGATTCCGCCCCTGAACACGATTCGAGCGACGAACCCCCGCTGACCTTCCGTCAGATGCTGGGCAGCACCCTGGCCGCCGCCTTCGGTGTGCAATCGTCGAAAAACCGCAAGCGTGATTTCAGCCGTGGCAAGGCCAGCCATTTCATCATGATGGGCGTCGGCTTTACGGTTGTTTTCGTGCTTGTCATGGTGGGGTTGGTCAATCTGGTGCTGGGCCTGACTTGAGGCAGCCAGGTTTGCTCATCGGTTAACCTTTCTCGGCGCAAATGGTCCGCGCAACTGAAGCCAGCGCCTCGCCTTGTTCACTCAGACCCGTCAGCAAAACAAATTGCGATTCAGCCCGCGCAAGATTCTCACCATGGCTCGCGACTTTGAAGTATGAATCGCCCTGCAGATGATCGGTCAGAAACCTGACTGCCAGCATAAAGGTGACATACCTGGGTGAAATCAGGGCTTCATCCACGGTCAAACCCACTCCGCCGTCACTGAAACCACGCAGAGCCGCCTCAAACATGGCCACCTCCACCCGCCCGCGACTGAGCGCAATGGAGCGGATGAGGTCACCGAAATCCAGCGCCCGGGGAGCGCTCATGGCGGTGTCAAAGTCGAGGATGGCAACGACTTCGCGGGCAGCGGGGTCGAACAGCAGATTATCAATCTTACAGTCGCCGTGGATGTGGCTGAGGCATGAACCCGCCTGCTTAAACTCAGTCGCCAGCGGGCGATGAGCATCTATCTGGGCGAGCAGTTCTTTATCTGCCTGATGTGCAACCCCATCAAACTGCGCCAGGTAGTATTCCAGCTGCAGAAAGTGATCGATAGTGGGCGCCAGTGGCGGTGCTGGCAGGTGCGCCAACTGACACTGCAACCGTGCGAAGGCCAGACCTGCGGCATAGGCTTGCTGTGGCGTTTGCGCTGGATCTACAGTCACGCCGGCAAGGCGACGCCAGGCCCGCCAGTAGCCCGACGACAGGTGCACAAACGAAGTGCCATCAAGGCTGGGTATCAGCTGCGGGCATTGATAGTCCCGTTGCTGCGACCAACAAGCAAGCAAACGACTGGTTTGCGCCATCAATTGCTCAGGGTCATTGAAAACGAACTCATTGATTCGCTGCAGGACGATCTCGGTCTCCACTGATAGAGGCGCCTGCACCTGTTGTCCCGGCGGCCGTTGTTCCGGCAGCAGACCCGCGTGCGGTTGCCCCTGCAGTAAAAAAGTGTCGTGGATGTGCCCCGCGCCCAGCGGTGCGATCACCGCCCCGGACAGCCAGTGCGCTGCTGCTTCAGCCACTTGTTGGTCAGTCAGGGACTCGGCCAATTTAACGAGCCTGTTGCCAGCTGAGAAAACTGGGAACCACAGCGAGCATGAGCTCGCCGTCATGCGGCCCATAACACGCCTCAACAGAAGCCTGGTCGGCCGTCTGGCCCTGGTCAGCCAGCAGCCCGCCAAAGCGGCGCAGTGCAGCGATACTCTCTGGCAGCTCTGCATCGAGGCGCGCAGACTTAAGCTCACGCCACTTTTCCGCCTGCTGCCGCCACTGGGACCAACTGGCCTCGCGCATCTGATAGGCAGTCAGACTTTCCGGCGAGATCAGGTCGACGATGTCATTCAGGGGCGACGATAAGGTGTAGGGCCGGGCCTGAGGCATTTCACGGCCGGCAATGCGCGCGCGTAAGGCTTCTTCGCCGAGCAGACGGCCGTACCATTTGACCGGCTCCAGGAGCCGCACCACTTCAATTTCCTCATCGTTCAGGCCGATGGCGCGCAGGCCATCACCTTCCTTCTGCGCAAGCTGAAAATCCGGCAAAGCCAGCAGCCGACTCAGGCGTCGATACAGCGAAGGCACATCATTCACATCTGCCGGTGACCAGAGGCGCTCAGCAATGGCGGGCAGCCGCGACCACAGCCGCACATCCAGCACGGCCTCATTAACCAGCTCCGACCACATGCAGGCCTCTCCCCCAAGCACGCGCGCCTGAGTTGGCTGCCTGCTTTCTGCCCCGTTACGCCACTGTCGTGTCCACTCAATACCTGCTGCCACATGGGTAAGTCGTGGATCAGCTTGTTGCTGATCTTCCAGGTGGATCAGCTCCTGCTGATCACCTTCCGGGTCGAAGGCATAGTACATGTCAGCCGCATAATGCAGATCCAGGTAATACGGTGCTGACACGATGCAATCCAGGCCTTTGTTCAGCGCCTGATCGCGGGTGGTGACCCCGCGCCAGTTCTGGACTACCAGGGCCGGCATATCATCGTGCAGCACCTCGTCCCAGCCGATGACTTTTTTACCCAGGCCATGCAGATAATCCACCAGCCGCCGATTGAAGGCGTTCTGTATCTCGCCGGGGTCGTTTAAGCCCTGTCGTTCGGCGTAGCGCTGCATATTGGGATCTTGAGCCCACCATTTCGGGTGCACTTCATCACCGCCAATGTGCACATACGTATCGACAAAACTCTCCGCCAGCTCAGAGAACAGATGCTCCACCGCCGCAACCACGGCGGGGTTACTCACATCCAGACAGGCAGCATGGACGCCAAATCGATCCGTCGTGCTGACCTGCTGATAACCCCACTCGGGATAGGCAACCAGCCAGCTGTTCACATGACCCGGCACATCCAGTTCAGGGATGACGCGCACACCGTGCTGGCCTGCAAACGACACCAGGTCAGCCAGTTCAGATGGCGTGTAGTGCTGCTCACTGGCGAGTCCGGGATAGCGTTTGCTGGCAAAACGAAAGCCCTGGTCGTCACTCAAGTGCAGGTGCAGCACATTGAGTTTCACCAGCGCCATGCCCTGCACGACTTCTTTCAACTTGGCCAGTGAGATGAAGTGTCGCGCCACATCGATCAATACCCCACGCCAGGCAAAGCGCGGCGCGTCGCGGATCTCGAGCTCTGCGGGTAACGGACCGGCCATACCCAGCTGGTACAGCGTGACGATTGCCCTGAGACCGCCCCAGGTGGTTTGCGCGCGCAGGGTCAAGCCGTCTGCGTCTCGTTGCAATGCATAGCTTTCATCGTCATCCAGTTGCGGTGGGCCGGACTCGATCCGTTCAATCTCGCAATCGATCGGTCCTGATAGCTGGCCGCTCAGCAATCGATCTGCCAGGGCCTGCACACGAGGACAGAGGCCACCCCGCCAGCGCAACTCGGCTGCATCCGCGGACAGCGGCTGACCGCGCATGCGATAAACGCCGGGTTCCGGCAAACAAACTTGTTCGGGCGACGCCAGCATGCCAACATCCACAAAAATCTATCGAGGGATGCTATTGGACATCAAAGAACGCATGCAAGCGGTATTGCAAGCCGAGGCGCGCGCCATTGAGGCGATCAACATTACCGACGACTTTGAACGGGCGGTACGCGTCATGCAGGCCTGCAAGGGCAAAATCATCACCACCGGCATCGGCAAGGCCGGTTATATCGCGAAAAAGTTCGCTGCCACTTTGTGTTCCACCGCAACCCCGGCCGATTTCATCCACCCCGCCGAAGCGGCGCACGGCGATCTGGGGCTGGTCAGCACCAATGACGTCATGATCGCCTTCTCCACCAGCGGCAAAAGCCGCGAGGTCATTGAAATTCTGGAGCTGTCGCGCCACCTGGGCGTAGAAACCATCATCGGCGTGACCTCCCATCCCGAATCAGACCTGCGCGAGCTGTCTGACTTTGTGCTCGACATGGGGGTCATCGAAGAACCCTGTCCGTTGGGCCTCACGCCCAGTGCGTCCATGGCGGTCATGCTGGCGATCACCGATGCGCTGGCACTGTCACTGATGGAACAGAAAGGCGTCACCCGGGAAGACTACGGTCTGCGCCACCACGGCGGCTACCTGGGCCGCGCCGCCAGAACCGACAACACCTGATCACGAAACCGATTCCGGGTCAGAGACGTTCGTGCCAGAGACGACTGGGGTCAGAGACGTTTGTGCCAGAGACGAGTAGGGTCAGAGACGTTTGTGCCAGAGAGAAGCCGCAGGCCCGGTGTCAGAGCGATAGCAGGTTTTGACCTGAGTGTGGTTTCGACCTAAGTTAAGGCGTAACAGGTGAGGAGATAATGATGACCCGTGTAGACCCGATCAAGGCCGATGACTGGCCACAGGAAATGAAAGAAAACATCAAACCGGAATTGCTTACAGACCTGGAGCAGGGCCTGATGCGTTATTGGGCGCATCGACCGGATCTGGTCAAAGGTCTGGCCGCATTTTCTGGTGGCCTGAAAATCAATCGCACACTGCCGGAAAAACTGGTGGAATTGGTGCGACTGCGGGTTGCCTTTTTCAACCAGTGTCGCAGTTGCATGGCCATCCGCTACACCGACGCGGTTAACGATGGCCTGACTGAAGACCTGGTCTGCTCGCTGGAACGACCGGAGGAAGCGGATGACCTGAGCGAAGCAGAAAAAGTGGCTATTCGTTACGGTGAACTGATGGCAACCGATCATCTGCGGATTGATGACGCCATCTATGACGAGCTGAGAAAGCACTACAACCAACCGCAGATCGTCGAACTGGGGATGGTCGTGGCTTTTTTTGTTGGCTTCGGCCGGCTGGCAGCCACTTATCACATGGTGGAAGAGCTGCCGGAAGCATTCCAACGTGAGGAAGAACTCGCGCCCTGGGGCAACGAGGCCATTATCGTCCGTTGATCCCGATCTGCGAAATTGGCTAAAGGTCTTCGGTCACATTCAGCCTCTCTGGCACCAGCGTCTCTGACCCCAGTCGTCTCTGGCACCGGCGTCTCTGACCCGAATTGTCTCTGGCACCAACGTCTCTGACCCCAGTCATTGACCCCAGTCATTGACCCCAGTCATTCCTGGATGAGGTCGAATACCCAATCCTGTTCGCGGCGGACGAAGCCGATGTGCTGGAAGCAGCGGCTACTGCCCACCTGAGCCAAGCTGACCTGGCGCCCACCTTTGGACTCGGCCACGCCAATGGCATGGCCGGTGAGCCAGCGTCCCAGGCCCTGTTTACGCCTGCTGGGAGCGACCACCACGCCGTGCAGGCGAAATTCAAAGGTGCTCAGCCGGTCCATGGCATAGCAACCCAACACTTCAGCGTCGAGTTTGGCGACCCGCAAGGTGGCAGCCTCCAGCCAGGTCGTCACACAACGGTCGTCGCCACCAGCGTCGACCAGCATCGCTTCCGGCACTTCGTCGGCATAAGGTTTGAAGACTTCGGTATCGCGCAGATTCAGCATTGATCTACAACCCCATCAGCGTCGCAGCCATTTGAGCCAGCGCGCCAGTTTTACTGTCAGCCCGGTGGTCTGAGTCTGCCGGGTAGACATATAGCGTGCGGTCAAAACTTTCGCCAGCCGGGCATAGTTCTGCCAGTTGTCCGCCACCCCATAGAGTTCGCCGAACACTTCCTGATAGTCCGTCAGATAATCCGGGTAGTACTGCTGTAAAAAAGCGTTGCCCTGGGCACTGAACATGCCGGCTGTAAGGTTACCGCCACCCTGCACCAACAATTCACTGCCCGTGATCTCCTGCATACGCACGCGCAATACAACCCGCTCATTCGCGGCAACAAAGTCCGATGACAAGAGCTGCAGATTGGTGCACCAGGCCAGCAGCATGCCCATAGGCACCGCTGCCTGTGCTAGATCGGAGCAGCGCGACAGGTGTTCATCCAGTGAATCGTAGGGGGCATCCACCAGCTGATTCAGGGCGCAAAACTGGAACGCGCACGAATCCCCCAGCGACCATCAACCTTCTGCAGAATATAAAGCGAGTCAAAGGTGGCATTCTTTTCACCGCGTGGATTAAAGCGCGAAAAGCGCACTTTGAAATGTACCTTTTCCGGCCCGGCCTGGATCACTTCTACACTGTCCCATTCGCTGTACTCCCAGTCGAACCTGGCGGCGAATTCGGTCATGTCTGTATTGGCGACAAATGCACTTTTGTCAGCGGTCACATTAACCCCTCCACTGGCCACACGCACATGGGGAAACAACAGCGTATCCGCCCAGGCGCCAACATCGCGGTCATTGAAGGCGGTCATAAAATCATCCATAACCTGGCGTGCATCAGCAATGGCTGCCTCATCACTGCGGGCCGGCCCAGCAGCTAACAGAAGGCAAAGTAGGACAACAAATCTCACGGTGACTCTCCCCATAGAAAATTATCGACTAACAGCATATCCTGACCGCAGTTGCTAAAGAAGAGGCCGACATGTCGTTTCGTTCCCTGATTATCGTCACTGGTTTGCTCAGCTTGCTGGCTGTGCCTGCTGTGCCGGTTTACGCCGCTGGCAGCGGTGGCGGCAGTGCACCGATACCCACCCGCGAGCGTTCATTCACCCCGGAGCAGATGTCGGCCAAGAGCTTTCGCGCCGGCATAAAAAATCGCGATCGTGCGCTGAAGTACGAAGAGCGCGCAGCAAAGGCCAGTAAAGAAAAAACCCGCGATAAGTTTCTCGCCCGCGCACAGAAAGAGTATGCCAAGGCAATTAAAAAGCAGGGTGAAGCGATCCGCATGGACCCGCAGAACTACAAGGCTGCCAACGAGCTCGGTTTTGCTTATCGCAAAACTGGAGATTACCGCAAAGCCATCGCCGCCTATAACTTCGCGCTGGAAATCAATCCCAACTACCACCCCGCCACCGAATACCGGGGCGAAGCCTTCCTGGCACTGGGGCTCTATGATCTGACCAAACGCGCCTATATGACGCTGTTCCGCAACGATCGAGCGCTGGCCGACCAGCTGATGGGCTCTTTTGAAGCCTGGGCGGATCAGAAGACGGACCCCACCAGTGACGATGAACAGGACTTTCTGGCCTGGATTGCGGAGCGCAAACGCCTGGCCGATATGGCGGACAAACTATCGCTGCACAGTCCTCAAGGTGAATCCGCCCACTGGCCAGCGTCCTAGCTAAGCTGCGTCGGGCTGCTCTACGATTCGCTCAGCTTTCACCGTTAGACAATTTGTCAAACTGCCAGTACTGGTGCTGGTGCTGGCGAGTACCGCAGGCGCTGCCCAGGCCGCAAACCGCAATCTCAGCGAACTGATTGCACCGCAAGTCGTAGAACCTGCGGATAACCCCAGCAAGCCCGCCAAAGTAGCGCTCGGCGAGAGGCTCTTCAGCGAAACCGCATTGTCCATCGACGACAGCTACAGTTGCGCCAGTTGCCATGACCCGGCTCGTCATTTCACCGATCAGCGTCCCGTCGCGCTGGGGGTTAGCGGACAGCTACACCAACGCAATACGCCAACCCTCTATAACGTTGCCTTCAACGCCAGCTTCGGCTGGGATGACCAGGGCATTACCCGACTGGAGGCCCAGCATCTGGTGCCGCTGTTCAATAGCGATCCGGTCGAAATGGGCTACGATGCAAACCTTGCCCAGCCACGTCTGCAGGCGAGAGGCTATGCGCCGGCCTTTGCAGCTGCTTTCAGTAAAACAGAAATTGAGACGCTGCCCCTGACCACCCTGGTGGTACGTGCGCTGGCCAGTTATGTACGCACGCTGCGCCACCCGCACAGCGCCTTCGACGACTACATGTACTGGGGCGACACCGGCGCAATGAGCCAGCAGGCTGTAGCAGGATTGGAATTGTTCACTTCCCCGCGGCTGGGCTGCAGCGGCTGTCATGCTGGCTTCAGCCTGAGCGGACCCTCCGTGCATGCCGAGTCCCAGGGCGCGGCGCAGTTTCACCACACCGGAGTACAGGGTAGCCGCGAACGCTTTCGTGCACCGACACTACGCGCGATCCGATTTACAGCGCCGTATATGCACGCAGGTAATCTAGCCACCCTCGAAGAGGTACTCGACCACTATCAGACCACCACCGCAACCGAAGTACCGTCGTTTACGCTGACCGAGCTCGAGGAGCAACAGTTACTGGCGTTTCTTGACGCGCTATAACCCCGCTCAAACCGGGCGGTCACCACAAATGGTGACCCGATGCATGAGTCGGTGCTGGGGAAAGAAGTCGTTGACCGGTTTGTGTTGCGTCGAGCGGTTATCCCAGACCGCCAGGGTATTGGGGGACCAGTTCAAGCGTACGGTGAATTCTTCAGTCACTACGTGCTGATAGAGAAACTTCAGCAGTTCATCACTTTCCAGACGGGTCAAACCTTTGATGTGGGTGGTAAAGAGCGCATTGACATAGATGGCTTGCTTGCCGGTTTCCGGATGGGTACGGACCAGCGGATGTTCCACCGGCGGATTGGCGGCGATGCTGCCTGCCAACCGCTCCGCACCACCGGGCTCCGCCAGGCTTTCCTGAAAGCCGTGCCGAAAGTCGTGCACTGCAGTCAGACCAGCAACAAACTCACGCATGGGTGCTGACAGTGCCTGCAAGGCAGCAGTGGCACTGGCCCACAGGGTATCGCCACCAAACTCAGGAATAATCTGGCCATGCAGCAGGGTAAAGCTGGGCGGCTCGACGCTGAAGGTCATGTCCGAGTGCCACACCTCGATCTTCGAGGGTTGCTCTGCCGTGCTTTCAAGTATCTGTACATCCGCTGCGTCCGCTAAGGTCGGATAGGCGGCATGCCCGAGCACCGGACCAAAGCAACGGGCGAACTGCTGAAAAGTCTGCGGTGAAACGTCCTGGTCTCGCAGAAACAACACTTCGTGCTCAACCGCCGCCGCACGCAAGGCGGCGAACAGCTCGCTGTCTCGAGCGAAATCAGCAAGCTTTACATCACTGACATAGGCGCCAAGCGCGCCTGCCGCTTTCTTTACGATCAACCTCAGAACCCTCTTCTATTACTCGCCTTCAATTGGCTCGATCCTGTAACCTTGCAACCGATTCGACACATAAAAAGGTACCCAGTGGCCGCAGAAGGAACGATCCAGTTTGCCTACAATCTCACCGAGCGTAGCACCCCGCTGCCTGATTATGCCGAGCTGGCGGCCTGGCGCACGATATTTTTTCGTCTCGATCTGATCGGTCAACACCCGGATCGCTACGACGGTTTCGGCTATGGCAATATGAGCGCCAAGCTCAGCGATGACGACAGTTTCGTGATCACCGCCAGCCAGACCAGTGGCGAAGAAAAACTCAGCGCAGAGCAGCTGGTTACCGTGGCCGAGGTCAATCTGGGGCGCTTCTGGGTAGAAGCCCAGGGCAGCGAACCCCCTTCGTCAGAAACCCTGACCCATGCCATGATTTATGCCGCCGATCAGCGGGTGCGCACAGTCTTCCATATCCACTGCAGCGAAATCTGGCAACACCGCGACGCGCTCAATCTGCCGGAGACCCCGGCTTCGGTGGCCTACGGCTCGCCGGACATGGTCACAGCTGTTGCTGACTTGTTAGAAGAACATCAATCCAGACCGCTGGTATTCGCCACCGCCGGGCACACCGATGGCATCTTTGCGCTCAGCACCCATGCACGCGACTGCGGCGGCCTGTTGATGGCCTACTACGCTAAAGCCCTTGCCCTCGCCAACGTCGATGACTGACAGCGAACTCAGTCTGGATCTGCCAGAGACGTTGATCTGGTCAGCTGGAAAACTCAGCGTGCTCGACCAGCGCCTGCTGCCGCAGACCGTACGTTACCTGGAGCTTGACGACCTGCAGGACGCCTGGACAGCGATCCAGACGCTGGCTGTGCGCGGCGCACCGGCGATCGGTGTAACCGCAGGCTATTCGCTGGCCCGGAGTATGTCGCGCTCCAAGCTCAAGGGAGAGGCGTTTACAGCAGAACTGCAGCGCAACGGCGACTATCTGAAGTCCGCACGACCCACAGCGGTAAACCTCGCCTGGGCGGTTGATCGACTGATTGCCGCCTACACCGCCAGTGGCGACCCCGCTGTCCTGGCGGACACGGCTATCCAGATTCATCAACAGGATGTGGCCATCTGCCGTGCCATTGGCGAACAGGGCGCGCCACTGATTAAGCCTGACAGCGGCGTGCTGACCCACTGCAACGCAGGTTCGCTGGCAACTTCGCGTTTTGGCACCGCCACCGCACCCATGTACATGAGTCACGCGCGCGGCACACGCTTTAAAGTGTTTGCCGATGAAACCCGGCCGTTGTATCAGGGCGCGCGGCTTACCGCCTGGGAACTCGAGCAGGCCGGCATCAATGTAACGCTGATCTGCGACAACATGGCAGCCAGCATGATGGCCGCCGGTCATATTCAACTGGCTCTGGTGGGCACCGATCGGGTCACGGCCAATGGCGATGTGATCAATAAAATCGGCACGCTGAATGTGGCCATCCTGTGCCAGCACTTCAATATTCCGTTTTACGTCGCCTGTCCGTCATCCACCTTTGACCCGGCCACCGCCAGTGGACAGGAAGTGATGATCGAACAGCGCGAAGTCGCAGAAGTTACCGGCACACACAGCTCAGCGTCGCAGATTGCCAACCCGGCATTTGACGTGACACCCCACGCGCTGGTGACCGGCATCATCACCGAACACGGGATCTGTCGCCCCACGGACCTGGCCGATACCATCCGTACACATCAGGCATAGCATAGGCGCACAGCCACCCGCAGGTGGCTGGTGGTCGAGCGCGCCGTCCGTATCAGTGGGTATTCTGGTGATACAGCCTGCGCGGACTTTTGAGCGGATTGATGGTGGTATTGCCAGCACCGCGATAGGGGACATGGGGAAAGTCAAAATTCATCATCTCTTTCACCAGCGGTCGCATATCGCTTTCCACATCGACCATCAGCAGGTATTTACCCGCCTCGATTTCTTCATGAAACCGTTCGATCTTGTAGTTTTCCCGCGTGAGCCCAACCATGCCACCTTCCCACGCACCAAAACAGGTGCCGAGCAGCGTAAACACCCCCACCACCCAGGGTTCAACCGCAAAGTTGAAGGTACCCATGGCGCCCAGGGCATAGACGACCATACCCACCAGCAGTCCACACAGCAGACCCACACCGGCGTAACGCAGGCCGGTATGCACGATATCTAGTTGGTGGATCGGGTTCGCGGAATGGATTTTGTGGCTGTACAAGCCCGCTTCATCTTTCGCCAGCACATGCAGATGCCAGCGGCTGACGCCTTCGTTCATCATTGCCCGACAGATGGCGTCTGCGTCATCAATGTGGTCGGCAACGTAATACAATCTGCGCATAACACTCCTCCCAGCCTGGATCAATCAAGTATACGTAGGTTTACGCAGTGCTTTAGACTGATTGGAAGTAAAAGCAGCATTGGTTAATCCCAGCACCGATGTGCAGCTGAACACAATCCGACAACGCAGGAGCCTGTCTGTCCGTATGAGTCGCTATCGCCCACCGCCCGCCAGGAGCTCACCGTACATTACCCGTGCGGGACACACGCTGATGCAGCAGGAGCTCACCCACCTGTGGAAGGTGAAGCGCCCGGAAGTGACCCGCAAGGTCAGTGAAGCCGCGGCCCAGGGTGATCGCTCGGAAAACGCGGAATACATCTACGGCAAACGTCAGCTGCGGGAAATCGACGCGCGCATTCAATTCTTAAGCAAACGGCTGGACGAGCTGGAAGTCATCGAACGTGCACCTGCCACAACCGACCGCGTTTACTTCGGCGCCTGTGTCACTGTGGAAGATGCCGCAGGACAGGATCAGACCTTGCGCATCGTCGGTGCCGACGAGGTAGGGCGTGAAGCAGGCTTCATCTCGATAGACGCCCCCCTGGCGCGAGCCTTGATCGGTAAACAGGTCGGCGATGAAGTGACCATCACTGAACAACAGGCAACCCGCGCACCGCGCGTGCTGGCAGTGGGTCGCGCGGCCAGAGACTTCAGCTATACCATCACACAAATTGATTATCCGTAGTGCGACGGAATACGCCAGCTACCCCGTATAACAGTTGGGAGCCTTACAATCTCAACGGAGAAATGAAAATGACTATCGTAAAAACCTGTGCCGGTCTGGCAGTCCTTGTGTCCTTAGGTGGCGCAGCCATGGTCGAAGCACGACCCGGCGACGACCGCTTTCCCATCGACATCGAAAGAGTCGAAGCGCGCCAGGCGCAACATTTCGATGTACTGGACCAGAACAACGACGACCAGGTCAGCCTGACGGAATTTGAACAGAGTGATTTCGGCCCAGGCGAACGCGCCAAGCGCAAGCACGGTGGGCGCAAAGCAGGTATGCATCGCGATCATGGTAAACGCCAGGGCTTCCACGGCGGTCCTGACCGCAAAGACAATCGCCAGGCCATGCGCGAGGCGCGTGACAAAGAGTTGTTCGCGATTCTGGACAGCAATGCGGATGGCGCTTTGAGCCCGGCTGAGTACAGCGCGCGCAATCGCGACAGCATGCGTCTGGCGCATAAACGCGCCGTGTTCGCGCAGCTGGACAGCAACAACGACGGCCATCTTACGGCAGACGAGATGCCATCCAGAGCAGACCGCCTGAAGGCGGCCGATGCAGACGCTGACGGCAAAGTGACGCGTCAGGAGTTACGCGCACTGCGCCAACAGGGCAAACAAGCCGGCTAACACGTGAGCGATGACGAACTCATGCAGGCTGTCGCAATAAAAGACCGATCGGCGTTCACTCAACTGGTTGAGCGCCACGTCGATCGGCTCTTCAATTATGCCTATCGCCTGTCGAGTTCACGGGAATTCGCCGAAGACCTGGTGCAGGACACCTGGTTGTCGGTGTGGGAAAAAGCGGCCCGCTATTCCGCCGGCCGCGTCAGCTTTACCACCTGGTTGTTCCGTGTGCTGCACAATCGCTACATCGACCTGGTGCGTAGACAACGCCCGCTGCGCGAAGCGGATCTGAGCCAGACCCAACTGGAAGGGCTGCAGCAGACCGCCAGCGAAACCGATGATCACGATGCAGAACTGGCGCAAACCCGGCGCTTTGAGCGCTACTACCAGGCGCTGTACAAATTGCTCCCCGACCAGCGTGCCGCGTTATTGCTGGCCCAGGTACAGGGATTCAGCAATGCCGAAATCGGCAGCATTCTGGGCCTATCGGTGCGCGCTGTGGAATCACAGCAGGCGCGCGGGCGACGCGCGCTACGGGCGGCACTCGAGCAGAGTGAAAAGGCAACTACATGAGCAAAACACCAGCAGAGGAAGTGTCACTTGGACAGTAAATATTCACCCGAAGATGACATCGACGAATTTTTTGTCGCGATGAGCAATCAGAAGGTTGCACCACCAAGCAACCTGACACAGCGGATTGTGGGACAACTTCCAGATGGACAGCTGCCAGCGGACCCACCCCCTGCGCCATCACCCCTGGCCTGGCTGTTGCCTTCACCTTGGCGCATGGCCGCCAGCCTGCTGCTGCCGCTGGTGTTCGGCTTCGGCATGGGATTCGGCGACCTGCTGAGTGACGAACCGGAGTACGAGATCGAGACCCTGCTTTTTGCCGATACCTTGACCTCTGAACCTGAATTGCTGCTGGACATCGATGATGAATACTAAAGTGCTGGCCTGGGTAGCGATCATCTCCATCGCGCTGAACCTGCTGCTGGCAGGCTTCCTGCTGGGCAAACAGATGCGGCCCTTTCCTTCCTTCGATCCCACGCGAGGCTATGCCTATTGGGTTCGCAGCCTGCCTGAGGCGCGTCAGGAGGTACTGCTACCCATACTCAAGTCCACCTTCCGCCAGGGTAAGCCCATGCAACTGCGTCGGCTGCATCGCGAGTTTCGTGCTGCGCTGACCGCTGAGCCGTTCGATAGAGAAACGCTCACCCAGGCACTGAACGACCTGCGGATGGGGCATATGCAAAGGCAACAGTCGAGTCATGCGGGTTTTGTGACCCTGGTGGCCGAACTGACCCCGGCCGAGCCGAGCCGAGCCCCCCAGCCGAGCCGACTGGGTCGGATTTTGAATGCGTAAATGTTCTCATCCAAAAAGCATGTCTCCTCGGCCTGGGTCGGCTTTTGAATGCGTACATTTCTCATCCAACGCACATGTCTCTCCTTGACTGCTGCCGGAGTTTGAATGCGTAATTGTTCTCAATTAGCAATCATGTCTCCTTGACCTGGGCCGGATTTTGAAGGAGTAAATTTACCCATTCAGAAGGAACATGTCTCCTTGATCGGAGTCGGATCTTGAATCGAGTAGATTCACGCATTCAAAATCCGACCCAGGTCAAGGGTACATTTTTTGAATGAGTAATCTGTCTTGAACGAGTAAATTTACGCGGTCAAAATCCGACCCAGGTCAAGGAGACATCGTCCTAGTGCGTTTTGTGTGGTTGTGTGTGGGGTCGGGGTCGGCAGCGGTTATGCTCGCCGGACCGGGGTGGCGCGGGCGGCACGGGCGGCCATGAAGGCGGCGGTGGTGGCGCTGGTTCGGCGGCTGGCG
>JAPIWU010387629.1:0-10742 GCA_037576205.1 Pyrocystis lunula | reverse complement strand
CCCCCCCCATCCAGGCCGCAACTCCAGCGCATACCGGAGGGCCCACAAGAATCCTTTGTTCCCGGTGGATCCATGCGAGCCCCGTTGTAGCGGATGTCATGCATCTGCGCATGGTTGCCGTGTGCCTCGAATCCGTGCGTAATGGCCTCCCCACGGGGCGGACGACCGTTGGAATATGCGAGAGTGTCGAAGCTTCTCGTGGCTGCGCGGATTCTGACCGCCAGGCCCGTGCTGGCCTGCATGAGGTTCGCCAGAGATGCCCGCCAGCGCCCTTGCATGGTGGGTGGGGGCCTACACCAGTGGCTTCCATATCAACTGCTCTAGAGTGGCTGGAGATGGCTTCGCCACCGTTCGGCTGAAGGTGTGCATGGCTGGTGCGTTGTTGGAGTTCAAGCTGTCCTGGCCAGCGGTGCATCTCCACGTCTAAGTCGATGACATCACTGTAATGGGAATAGGGACTCCAGCCTGGCCTCTCAGGCAGATGGCAGAGGCCATAGGCCTAATGCTGGAGCTGCTGAGTGGCAGGCTGCTCATGGGGGTGAATCAGGGCAAGACAGAGTTGCAGGCCTCCACCCTCAAGCTTGGAAGGGCAGCCCTCAAGGCTGTTGGGCGCTTCAAGGCGCGCAGAGGGGCCAGGAACCTTGGAGTCGACCAAGGAGCCAGGAGATCCACCAAGGTGGCTGCTAAGGTGGTGAAGAACTCCCGCAAGCGCGCCCATAGGGTTCATACCCTGAGGGCAGCGGGCAGCAGGGTCAGCGCCTGGAAGGTGCCAAAGATGGGCATCACTCCTGCCCTTAGGTATGGGGTCACGGTGACGGGGAGGTCAGACTCCCAGCTCTTGGCGGCCAGGGGAGTCATCGCGGAAATGGTCTTCACCAGGGCCGTTGGCAGGTCGTCCTCTCTGGCCTTCCTCACTCACCATGTGAAGAAGCTGGATCCTGCCTTTGCTATGAATGCTGCCCCCCTGTTTGCCTGGGCAGCTGCATTGTGGGCTAAGGAGCTCCCCCTCAGAGTCATGGAGCAGGCCTTCCAGAAGGCCTTGGACCTCTTCTCCAGCAGTGGGAATCCATGGGGAGGGGTGACTGGGCCTGCAGGGGCTGTTGTTGGCACTCTGCGCAGGCTGCAGTGGCAGCCCCTCAGGGCCTCCCTCTGGAGAACCCAGGATGGCACCCTGCTGGACCTGCTGCATAGTGCCTGCCCGCGCACGGTCCAGAAGTTTGCCCACAGGGCAACTGTGGCCTGGCAGTGGGCCAGAGTGGCCAAGCATGAAGGGTATCAGGCCCTGGAGCTTGGAGGGGTTATTGCCCCCATCATCAAGCTCAGGAAAACCTGGCTGGTGCTGGCAAAAGGATAAGATGGCGGCCCTCACCACGGTCACCAATGGCATTCAATGGCCCCAGGCCAGACTTGTTGAGGCTGGGTTGGTGGAGGACCCCAAGTGCCAGGCTTGCACTGCTGAGGAAGGCACCCGTGCCCACAGACTGTGGGGCTGTGCCAGGCTGGGCCCCTCATCTTCCAGTTTGAGGCCGTTGTCTTCAGGAGGCAGGGGATGGAACCTCAGCCTGGGCCACAGGCCCTCATGCTGCACCATGGCATTTGCCCTGACCCCATGGTCAGATGTCCCAGGCCCATAGCTGAGGATGCCCTAACTTGGGGGCTGCAGCTGCCTGACCTGGAGTGCGCAGGCACCACCGGACAATGACATTGTCGCTGGAGAGTGGTGGGCACCGGATACCACCGAAGCAGAGGCCAGTCTGGAACGTGAATATGCTGAAGACTTCGATCTGCAAGTGGGTGACGTGCTGGAATTCGATGTGGGTGGCGCACTGTTCAACGCGAAAATTACCAGCATTCGAGACCTGGAATGGGAAAGCATGAGCCCCAGTTTCTTCATCATTCTATCGCCGCCGGCACTTGAGTCCTATCCGGCGACCTATATGACCAGTTTCTATCTGGCGCCGGAAGAAAAGCAATTTCTGAACACTTTACTCAGTGCTCACCCCACCATTACCGTGATTGAGATCGACGCACTGATTACCCAGATCAAACGCATTGTCGATCAGGTTACCCAGGCGGTGGAACTGGTATTGGGCCTGGTGCTGATCTCCGGTTGTCTGGTGCTGTTTGCCAGCATCCAGGCCAGTGGCGATACACGTCTGGCGGAACATGCGCTGGTGCGCACCCTGGGCGGCACCACCAGACTGGTGCGAGGCTCTCTGCTGGCGGAATTTCTGGTGCTGGGGACGTTTGCCGGCATCGTTGCGGTGTTCGGTGCGGAACTCACCGTCGCCTTGCTGCAGTTTCAGGTTTTTGAGCTGACCGTCCGCCTGCACCCATGGATCTGGCCGGTCGGGCCTGTTGCCGGCGCACTCATTATCATGGCCGTGGGCATGCTGGGTGCGCGGCGCCTGATTCACTCGCCACCCATGCAGGTGCTGCGCGGCATGAACTGACCGCGCCCCTGACGCAGGTAGCAGCCACCGCGTCAATTTTTTGACTCTACCAACCTGGTTAAGGCGACCTCGCAAAAGGCATCACTTTTCTCTGCAAAAGACCGGTAATTTCTACCCAAGCTCCGCTACAACGTCTAGTTTTAAGGTGTAGCCAATTATTTCCAGGGATAGAGGCAGGTATTGGTAGAGGTTAAAAACCAGACTGGTTTTTCGACGAGTGGCATGATCCGGCGCCGGCAACTGGTTCCAGCGCTGGTCCTGCTTGTCTGTCTGGCAGGTTATTTTTCTGTTTCCACTCAACTGCTGAAAGATGACAGTGATCTGGTTCTGCACCTGACCGCTGAACTTTCGGCTCTGAATGCCATGGATCCGAGCAGTGCAGGCAGTTTGGGTCCCTGGCTCGTACAGATCCGACAACTGATTCCTTCCATCGTGTTGTACGATGACCCGGCCGCCGCCGCGCTGGCCACTCCCCTGGAACACCTCGCCGACAAGATCAGAAATGCCGAACTGGTTAAACCCGCTGATCAGTTGAGTCTGCGCAGAGAACTGGTGCTGGCCGAAATTGCGCTGCGCAGTGAACAACAGCGCCTGCATGATGCCCATGTGCGCCAGAGTGCGTATTTCTATGTTTCTGTACTGGCGTTTGTCCTGCTGGTGCTGGGCGCCTTGCTGCGCTCCCGTGAATCGAGCCTGGCAGAGCCGCTGCGTGTTCTGGTCAGAGACCAGTACCTGTTCAGTCATGCTCCGGTCGGCGTCAGTCTGTCTGACCGGGATGACCGTTTGATTCGTATCAACAGTGGCTTCGAAAAGGTCACCGGTTTCAACGCCGATGAACTGATTGGTCGACCTGCCTGCGAGCGTGAACCCGAAGGTATGCGTGAAGCGCTGCTGCGCTCAGGCAGTTGGACCGGAGAGTACACCATGCGACGCAAGGACGGTTCGACCGTTGCTGAGAAGGTGACGCGGGTCGCCATCGGCGATGATCTGGACCGGCCCGATGGCTATCTGACGATCTCTATGGACCCGGTCGTGTCAGACGACGAACGTCAACTGATGCTGTGGCAGGCCCATCATGACAGCCTGACCAAACTGCCGAACTCGAATCTGCTGCATGAGCGTCTGGTACGTGCGCTCACCACCGTACAACATGAAGAAAAGCCCGGCGCGCTCATCAGTATCGATATCGATGGCTTTCAGCGTGTTAATGATTCAGTAGGACATGAAATAGCAGACCGGATCCTCACCGAGGCGGCCTATCGCATTGCGATGAGTGCCCGGGAATCGGACACTGTGGCACGTACCGGTGGGGACAACTTTGTGATTGCGATGTTTGAAATCGATTCTGTGGACGAAGCGGAAAGGACCGCCCGCGAAGCAGTCGAAAGTATGAACACGCCATTTTATTCGGAAGACCGGGAGTTGTTTCTATCCGCCAGCGCCGGATTGACGATTTTCCCTCAGGACGGTCTGGATCGCGGCGAGCTGTTGCAGAAAGCGGACGCCGCCTGCATTCAGGCGAAAAAACGCGGTGGCAATCAGATCGCCTTTTTCGAAGAAAAGATGAATTCTGATGCTGCGCGGCGCCTGGAAATCGAAACCAATCTACGTCGTGCGATTGACAACGATGAACTGGAATTGCACTACCAGCCGATCATCGATTGCGCAACGGAACAGGTTTACGGGGCCGAGGCGTTGCTGCGCTGGCAGAGCGAAACCCTGGGTTTTGTTTCGCCAGGTGAATTCATTCCCATCGCCGAACGTTGCGGATTGATCGTCGAGTTGGGTGAATGGGTGGTCAAAGAGGTGGCCACTCAGTTGCAGTCCTGGGCCGCTATTGCAGATTGGCCTGCTCTTCGTGTCAGTCTCAATGTCAGCGCGCGACAGTTTGCCGTTGTGGAACAGGCACAATCGCTGCTGGATGTGTTGCAAAACGCACCCACTGAACTGCTCACTGTGGAACTCACCGAGTCCGCGCTGGTTGCCAACGACCCTGGTGCATCGTTGTTTCTCACCGGTCTGAAAGAGCAGGGCTTGCGTGTTGCGCTGGACGACTTCGGTACTGGATTTTCTTCCATCAGCTATCTGCGCGATTTTGAATTCGATGTTCTGAAGATCGACAAGAGTTTTATTGACGGAGTGGAATCGTCCAAGGAAATGGGGGTGATCGCCTCTATCATCGCCATGGGTCGTATCCTGGGTATGAAGATTGTCGCCGAGGGTGTGGAAACCGCAGGCCAGGTGGAGACGCTGAAACGCATCGGCTGTGACTACATCCAGGGTTACTATTTCTGCCGGCCGTTGCCCAGCGCTGAATTTGAAGCCTTTGTTCTGCAACGTTAGCACGAGCGCTCGACTGCTGGTTGTACTTCTTGTGCGATGCGGGTAAAAAGCGCGTCTGTTGCATAACAATGGATTCCCATGGCGATAGCCGAAGTGCGCAAGCGTCGCGTCGAAAAAAACAAGTGCCATAAGACCCTGCGTCGTCTGGTGGGTCAGGCGCTGACAGATTTCGATATGCTGCAAGCCGGCGACAAGGTGATGGTCTGTCTTTCCGGGGGTAAGGACTCCTACACCCTGTTGGATATCCTGTTGAGTTTTCAACAGCATGCTCCCATTGATTTTTCCCTGGTTGCGGTCAACCTGGATCAGAAGCAGCCGGGTTTTCCCGAAGATGTTTTGCCCACCTACCTTGAGCAGTTGGGTGTCGAATATCAGATTCTGGAACAGGACACCTACAGCGTGGTGCAGGCGCTGACGCCTGCGGGCAAGACCACCTGTCCTGTCTGCTCGCGATTGCGACGGGGCATTCTGTATAACCATGCAGAACAGATCGGCGCCAGCAAGATTGCCCTGGGCCACCATCTGGATGATGCCGTGGAGACGCTTTTTCTTAATATGTTCTACGGTGGGCGGATGAAATCCATGCCGCCCAAATTACGCAGCGATGACGGCCGCAATATCGTGATCAGACCGCTGTATTACTGCCGCGAAAAGCTGATCCAGCGCTGGGCAGACTTTGCCGCATACCCCATCATTCCCTGCAATCTGTGTGGCTCCCAGGAAAATCTGCAACGTCAGGCCATCAAGCAGATGCTGATTGGCTGGGATCAACAACAGCCCGGGCGGGTAGAAAACATCGCGCGCAGTATGCGCCACGTAGCAAAGTCTCATCTCGCGGATACCAATCTGTTTGACTTTGCAGGCCTGGAACAGGGCCCGGAGCAGCTGATTCGAGCGATTGAAGTTCGCTGAGGCCTGGTGGGCCGGTGATGTTTCAGTCGGTAGTTTCTGGCACGTAGTCTGTGGCTCTGAACTGAATTTCATTGCTGCTCAGTGCCGCGGTGGATTCAAGTACCTCGGACAGCGCGATTTCAAAACTCCGCGCCAGCCCCAGATAGTTTTCTGAGTCTCCGTGGACCAGCGCCAGTTCCAATGCCTTGGCCGCCTCTTTGAGTCGTTTGGCACCGAAACTGCCGGCTACGCCGTGCAGGTTGTGCGCCAGACGTTCAGCATCTTCGAAATCCCCTTCGCTGATGTGCTCGCGGATCTTGGTGCCCGCGTCGCCATAGTAGGTGCCGAAGTCGCCCATCAGTTTGAGCATCAGTTTGATGTTGTCGTTGTGATTCTTGATGGCTTCACCGAGATTGATGCCGGGAATTCTGCTGGGTACAAACTTTTCGACCTGTTCCAGAACGTCGGTGTCGTCGCTGCGCCGGCGACGCGGTGCACTGTCTTCATCGCGTTTCGGCAGCAGTCTTTCTAACGACCTGACTAAAGTATCGAAGTCGATGGGCTTGGTCACGTAGTCGTCACAGCCGGCTTCAATGGCCAGTGCTTTCCGCTCTGTGATGGCGTCCGCGGAAACTGCGATGATCGGAATGTCGAAACCATGCTCGCGAATGGTTCGCGTGGCTTCCAGGCCATCCAGTTCCGGCATGTGGATGTCCATCAGAATGGCATCATAGGGGTTAGCAACGACCTGATTGATGGCATGGCGGCCGGTCTCAGCGATATCCACAGATGCACCAGCCCGTTGCAGGAACTCCAGCGCGAGCTGCTGATTGATGGGGTTGTCTTCAGCCACCAGTAGTTTGCGACCCTCGAGGATGGAGGCATCTGCCCGTTTTGCCGGCTGATCCAGATCGACATCTGTCAGGTCGGTGGCGATACCGACCTGTACGGTAAAACTGAAGCGGCTGCCCTTACCCGGCTGTGACGTGACATGGATCTGGCCGTGCATTTCTTCCACCAGTCGCTTACAGATGGTCAAACCCAGGCCAGTGCCACCAAAACGACGGGTGATGGAACTTTCTGCCTGTTCGAAAGAAGTGAACAAACGCTCAAACTGTTCTTCGCTGATGCCGATGCCAGTGTCGGTGACGGTGAACTCCAGGGTAATGTGATTGCCGGCGTTGGCACGCTGAGGAGCGGCGTTAACAGCTGATATATTGGCCGCCAATGAAACTTCGCCTTGCTCGGTAAACTTAAGAGCATTACCCACCAGGTTGACGAGTACCTGTTGTAACCGCAGGGCATCGCCCAGCAATGCACCGTCCTGAGGGTAGTGCGGATGGGTGGTGATCTCGTCGTGGACCGTAAAAGCCAGTCTCTTGCGCCGCATGTCGGTACGGAACAGGCGTTCCACATCGCGCAGAGTGTGGGCGATCTGAAAGGGTCGCTGTTCCAGGGTCAGCTTGCCTGCTTCGATCTTGGAAAAATCCAGTACGTCGCTGACCAGCGTCAGCAGGTTTTCACCTGCATTGCGGATCGAGGTCAGATATTCGTGTTGTTTACGATCCAGTTGCGTGTCGAGCGCCAGTTTGGTGAAGCCGACGATGGCATTCATAGGTGTACGGATCTCATGGCTCATGTTGGCCAGAAACTCACTCTTGGCCTGAGTTGCCGCCTCAGCAATCTGCCTTTGTTTGTCCGCTTGTTCACGGTCAATACGTTCCGAGATGTCGATCAGCGAACCGTCGATGAAATCACCCTGTTCCGGATCGTGGCTTAACCGTGCCGTCAGCGCCATCCAGAAAACCCGTCCGCTGCGGGTCACGCCCTGAGCTTCAAAGCCGGTAACCTGCTGACCGTCCTCCAGTGCAGACAGGAAGCGTTGGGCTTCTTCACCCTTGAGGAATACCCGTGACAGCAGATCCCGATACTCGGTCAGCAGTTCCGCTGCTTCGTTAAATTCCAGCAACGCCGCCAGCGTTGGATTGGCGGACAACAACTGGCCTTCACCATTGATGCGAAACAGGCCTTCGATGGCGCTGTCGTACAGCGTGCGATACTCATCGCGCGTGGCCTGCAGATCTGCATACAGTCGGGCGTTTTCAATACTGATGGCCGCCTGTGACGTCAGCAGCGACAATACTTCTACCCGCTGCGCCGTAAAAACACTGGTTAACCAGCGGTGCTCAACATACAGCGCACCGATGACATCTTTACGGTGCGTGATCGGCAGACACAGCACCGACAGTGGCTGGATGCGCTTGACGTAGTCATCCTGGGTAAAAACATCCTCGTTAGTGGCGTCGCTCAATACCAGAGGTTTTTTCGTGCGTGCTACAAAGTGAACGATGGATTGAGGCAGCTCTGCGGTGCTCTCCAGCGGCTCAGGTGGACTCAGACGCTGGGTGGCACCACCGTCAACGCTGGCAATGGCCTCCAGGTGCCAGCGGTCATCAGTGCGCAATACCATGCACGCCTTCTGTGCGCCGGCATGTTCCAGTGCCAGCCTCAACAGTTTGGTCAGCACCCCGTCGAGCAGAATCTCACCGGAGATGGTTTGTGCTGCACGCAGCACAGTTGAGGTATCCAGTAACCGTTCGCTGAATTCTGTGCCGTCCAGGGTGTTGTGCTGGGTACGGAAGCCGCGCACGGTCAGGTCGGTAATGTCGGTGGTGGGGGTGGTCAATACATTGGAACTGCTGGGAAACTCATCCAGGAAGGTAGGCAGGTCCCGTTCCAGTTGGCTGGCTTTGGCAGCGGCACCCCAGCGTGTATAGGCTTGATAAGCGTTGCGTGCAAACAGCCGGGCGAAGTCGTTGCGCCCACGTCGATCACAGGCCCGCGCCGCCAGTTCGTAGGCCAGCGCTTCGTCGTTTACCAGGCCATGTCGCCGAGCCGCCTGGGCTGCATGTTCCCAGTGCTCAAGGGCCATACTGAGATTGTTATTGGTGAGCGCGAGTTCTGCGCTCAGGATCTGGTGTTTTGACTCCGTGAAGCCTACACCGCTGTTACCCACCCGCTTAAGTTCGTTCAGCATTTTGCGCAACGTACGTACATCGGCATTGCCCCCGCGCGCCGCCATCAGACCGCGGGCCATGACGTAAAAGGTGCGCAGAGGCGATGTACCGAGGAACTCGTGCTGCTGGTCGGCCAGAGTGGCGACGTTGGCTGCCCCCACATAGTCGTTGAACAACACCGCGAAATACAATCTCAACGTGTAGATGCAGGCGTGTGAGAATCTGTCCTCGGCTTTGCCGCGATTGCCGGTGTTGGCAAACAGGTCTGCATCAGACGACGGCTGACCGAGCAGGCTGCCAATAATCTGCATGTTGAAGCGCTGCAGGTCGACCCCGTAGTGAAACTGATGATTGCCTGAGTTTTCGATGTGCTTGAGGGTGGAGCGACGCAGCGCACTGAGATCGCTGCCACGAATCAAGGCGTTGATGGTATATAGATTACCTGCCAGGGTGGCGGCTTCAGGGTCGAGGGCTGCCAGCCCCTGTCCCACAGCCTGATCCAGATTGGTCAGCGTCTGGTCGAAGTTGCCGCGCCACACATCCACCATGCCATCCAGCCAGACCATGGCTCGAATGGCGTAGTTGCTGGTGGGAAAGTTCGCGGCCACTGTCCGCGCTCGGGAACTTAACTGCTGACTGACGACGAACCTTTCTGCGCGAAAGGCCTGCACGCTCATATAGGCGTAAATCTGTGCCATCTCGCCACATTGACCAACGCTGTCAGCCCGTTCTGCCAGTGCTCTGCAGCGTGCCTGTAACAGGCGGCGGTATGCGGCCTGACTTTGAAATCTGCTGGCGTGGTTGTGGGTACTCAGCCATATCGCCAGACACAGCCAGCGGGCCTGGTAGACGAAGTGCGGGTCATGGCAGGGGATCAATTCGCTGTGCGACTGTCGATCAGGCAGCCACTCGCTGATGCGCTCTTCGGCCTGACCAAGCAACTGGCTGATAAGACCAGGATCGGCAGTGGTGGACTGGCGTTTGCTGACCGCGACAAACTCGGCTTCGATGATATCCGCGGCGGCGCTGAAATCAGCGCTCAGCATAGCGGCACGTGCGGCCACCACGGTCAGCGAGGCGCTGGGTGCAGCAGCATGCAGAACGTATTCAAGCTGGGCGAAATCACCACATTGCAGGGCCGCATTTGCCGCACATTCCGACAGTCCTTCAACGGTGCCTGGGTTGTCCAGCCCGTCGCTGACCAGGAGCCCGGTGCGCGCATACTTATATGCCTGCTGAAACTGTCCTTCCAACAGCGCTTCCTGAGCGGCCAGCAGGTTGAAATGAGCAGCCCGGGAGCGGTCTGCGCTGGTGCTGTTCAGAGGGTCGATGGCGGCATTGAAGTGACCGGCAATTTCGCTGTTCTTGCGTCGCGACTTAAGCTGAGCGATGTCCCCTGCAAGAGACTTTGCCAGTCGCAGGTGCAGGTCCACCTTGGTTTCGTCAGGCATTTTTTCATACAGGGTTGCGCGTACTTTGTAATGCGCAAACTTGTACAGCCCGTTACCCAGCAGGGCCAGGATACCCTGGCTGACAGCGGGTCGTAGATCGCGGGCAATCTCGGTGACAGAGCGGTCTGTTACCGCGGTCACCTTGTCGATGTCAAAGGTTTCACCCAGGCAGGCGCCTATGCAGAGCGGTTCACGGCACTGTTGGGGTAACCTGTCCAGCTGTTCCGATGTGCGTTCGGTAGAGTTGCTGTTGAAGAAGTGGGCGCGCACCAGTTCGATGTCCCAGCTCCATTGCGCGTCACTTTTGTTGTAGTGGATATGACCCAGGCTGTGCAGTTCGTTGATCAGGTCGTGTACCAGGGCCGGTACGCCATCCGTCTTGTCGTGCAGTTCGCCAGCCAGTTCCCGCACACGTGAACAATGAAGATAAGAGAAGAGAAGAGGAGGAGCAGGATAAGAGAAGCGACAAGAAGAGGCGAGCAGAAGCGAGGAAGAGACGAGAGACGAGACGAGACGAGAATATAAACGAAGAGAAGAGAAGATAATGAGAATATAATCGGAGAGAAGAGAAGAGAAGATAATATAAG
>JAPIWU010387520.1:0-10766 GCA_037576205.1 Pyrocystis lunula | reverse complement strand
CCCAACTCACCGTAGGTTGCGCCCGTTGTCGGTGTGCGACCACGGTTGCTGTGCACGAGGAGTGTGGTACTCAGGCCCCAGGCCTCTGCACCGTTTGGATCAGAATCCACAGTTCCATGACCGAGTTGATCATGGACAGTGAGTCCGGTACGACCGCGCAGCTTCGGGGGTTTCCTCCGGCCGGGCCAGGCGCCTCCGCCCGGCGTCCCTGCTGGGCCGGAAGAGCTGCCGCGTGCCCAGATGGCGCACCAGCGCGCCAACCGCCGCCACTCGCGGAGCCGGCGTGATGCTGGCCATGGGGCAAGGGTGCCCGACAACGAGGCCCGGCGTATTGCTGCGGACATCAAGCCCGACGCGGCGTGTCATACGCCGCGCGGCGACGCGGAGCCCGTCGGGGCTCTGCGCGACGCCCCCGCCGGTTGGGCCACCGGGGAGGAGGAGGCCGACCGCCACCGCCCCGCGCGTCTTGAGCGCGAGGCGCGGCAGAAGGCGAGGGAGGACCGTGGGCTCCCCCGCGTCGAGCGGCGGGAGCTCTGGTTCACCATCCGGGACCAGGCCACGCGCCCGCTGGCTGAGCCGTACGAGCTCGCCTACCCGGTGGAGCAGCCGGCGATCTTTGACCCGGACCTGTACCGGGTCTATGAGGGGGGCGTCTGTGCCCTCACTCAGCGGCTGCCCGACTTCTACCCCGTCTTGGGGTGGATTGCGGACATGGGCCCGGTCTTCGGGTCCCACGGCGTCTGGCCGCCGCGCGACATCGCCCAGCGTCTGCTGGACGAGGGCGCGCCCATCGCCCACCTCTCGCCGGAGGAGGTGTCTGACCTCGACCTGGCGGCGATCCCGGCGTTTGTCTGGGTGGACCGCGCGCTCGAGATGGACCTGCCGGACATCCCGAGCCTCGAGGAGCTCCAGCTGCCCCACCCGTCTTGGGTGGCCGGCGTGCTGCGGGATGACGGGTGCACGCTGGAGGAGTGCCGTCAGAGGCACCCCAGCACCCTCGGCAGGGTCGTGCTTGGCACGTGCCGGGCCGTCTTGGCCCGGCGGGTGGGCCTGCTGGTCAAGCCCGGCTGGGCTGACTGGCGGCCCATGCACGTCCTGGAATGGTACCGCGCCGTCTGGCGCTGTTCCGAGGACGTTGCCGAGCGCCTCCTCCACTGCTTTGCCGGGTCTTGCTGGCTGCGGGGGGGCAACGAGGCTTCGGAGTACATCTGGAAGCTCACGCTCGCGGCGCTCTGCGCGGAGCACAAGCATGTGCGCCTGCGCCCGCCATACCCCGTCCAGGGGGTGGCCCGGGTCCTCGAGTTGCCCGTGGACCCGTGAGCCCTTCGGGGCTGCCGCCGTCTCGGTGGCTTGCGCTAGCGACCCGGGCTTGGCCGTCTTGGTCGAGTGCGGGCGCGGCGCGCGACGCTTCCTGGCTGGCGTCGTCGCTGGCTGGGGGGCGGGAGGGGGACCTGGCTATGCTGCTCTGCTGGTCTCTGCTGTCCGCTGTCTCCCCTCCTGCCTGCCCACGCCCCTCCCCCCCTGGGGCGCCGGGGCCGGCCATGGCGCTGGCCGGGGCGGCGGCGTCTTGCGGCCGCTCTACCAGGCCGCCGCCGCGTCCGCCGGCGGATCTCAGGCCTACGGCCTTGGCCTTGGCCTTGCCCAGCGGCGTGGTTGCTGCAGGGCTTCGCAGGCTGGTGGCCTGCGCGTTTTTTTTCTCCCGGTGGGCCCTGTGGTCGGCGTCTTTGCTTCCTGCAGTGCGGGTGGTGCCGGGCTGGCCGTCTGGGCTGGCATGGCAGGTGGTTGCCTGGGTTTTGGCTTGGTTTGTCCGGGATGTCCTGTGGGTTGCTGGGGTGGTGGCTGGGTCTCTCCGCCTTCCCCCTCGGCGTGCTCCGTCGGCTTTCGCGGCGTTTTGCTCGAGCCCGGCGTCGGGCGTGCCTTTTTGCGGCAGCGTCTTGGCCGCCGCTGTCGGTCGCGGTTTTGCGACTCCGGGCCTGTCGGGTCGCGTGGCCGGTACCCGGCTTGGCTGCTTGGCGGTCAGCGCTTCGGCGAGGCCTCTCACCCTGGCCCGGCTGACAAGGGCCGCGGGCTCATGGAGCTTGTCAGCCTCAATGTTACGACCGCGTCCCACGTCGCTCATGTGGCCGCGGCCCTTGGGGGCCCTATGGTCGCGTGCCTTCAGGAAGCCCGTCTTGGGATCGAGGGCGAGGCTGCCGTCGAGGCGGCCGCGAAAAAGGTCGGGGTGTCCGTCCAGTGGCCTGACAGGCCGGGGCTGCTCTGCGTCGCCAGTGCCGGCGTCGCGTGCCGGCCGGTGCGGGGCCCGGACTCTGGGGCCCCCAGCCGTCTGCAGGCTGTGCGGTTCTGGGCTGGCTGCGGCGGCACGGCCGTGGCCGTGCAGTGGTACTGCCCCGTCGGGGGCGGTCGTGCGGACCGGGACTCCAGGGTCGCCCTGGTCGAGGCGGCCCTGGCGCTTGCTGGGGCCGAGCCTCCGGGAACGCCGGTTTTTCTCCTCGGGGACGCCAACATGGACCCCTTGGAGGAAGAGGTCGATGCGCTCCTCCGTCTCGGGGGGTGGCGCGATTTGGCTGCCGGGTTGGGGGTCACGTGCGCTGCGGGGGCGTCTGGTTCCCGCATCGACTACGTCTTCGCCAATAGGGAGGCGTCTGCCCTGGTTCGGGCGGTCAGCCTCGATTGGACCCTTGGCGTCGCCACTCATGCGGCCGTCCGGGTCTTGCTCGAGTGCGGCAGGCCGGAGCCGGCCAGGTTCCGCGTCCCTGCTGAGAACCTGGCCGGGCCGGCTGGGCCCGGCTGGGATGACGCCGCCGCGGTCTGCGCGGCGGCCGGTGGCTGGGGTGCCGTCGCCGAGACCTTTGGTCGCGCCGTCCTGGCGGGCGACGTCGATGCGGCCTGGGCCGTCTGGTCCAAGGCTGCCGTTGGCTACCTGGCCACCCGGCGGGGCAAGGGGGCGGGCCATTGCAAGGTCGAGCCTCTGCGGCCGGAGCTGCGGACGGCGTTTCAGCCGTCCCGCCGTGCTGCCCCCGCGCGGCTGCGCCTGGCGGCTCTTGCTAGGCGCGCCCGCAACCTCCGTGAGGTCGCTTCCGCCTGGCGCCCGGACGGGGTCTCCTGTCCCGAGGTCCAGGGCCGCAGGATCGCTGCCGTCCGTCGGGAGGCGGCGGCTGGCCCGGGCCGGTCCGCGGAATGGTGCGCCCGTCTGGCTGCGGTTCCGGACCGTGCCGGCTTGGTCGCCTTGTGCGAACTGGCGCGCGAAGAGTTCCTCGAGGCTGAGCGTCTGGCTCGCAGGGAAGAGCGCCTCGGGTGGTCGGAGTTTGTCCGCTCCGAGATGCGTTCCGGCGGCCGGCGCGTCTGGCGCTGGGTCCGGGAGCCGGCGTCCGTCGGCCCCCCCGCGCTCATGGCTGGTCGTGACGGCCACCGCGCTGGCGATCCGGGCGGCGAGGTCCGGCTGCTTGAGCGCGAGTGGCTCCCTCTTTGGGGCAAGGAAGACGACGGCGGCGTCCCTGCTGCCTTTTTGGAGGCTGTCGGGGAGCTCTCCGATTTCCCTGAGCTTCCTGCCATGGACCTGTCTTTGGTCAAGCAGGGCCTGGCCTCCCTCCCGTCTGGGAAGGCGCCGGGCCCGGAGGGCTGGCGGGGGGATGAGCTCCGGCTCCTCCCGGACGAGTTCTTGCACGGCCTGGTGGCCTTGTTTGGGCTCGTCGAGGCCGGCGGTCGCTGGCCTCAGGCCCTTCGGCACGGGGATGTGGCCCTGCTCCCCAAGCCGGGGCCCGACGAGGGGGACCCCCTGCAGCGGCGTCCCATCACGCTGCTGCCGGTCGTCTACCGGCTCTGGGCCCGTATCAGGCTCCAGTCTGTGGATGCCTGGAGGGCCGACTGGGACCCGGCGGTGTGGTGCGCCAGCTGGGGCCCGGAAGGGCAGGCGTGGGAGCTTGCTTTCGACGCGGCGCTGGCCCGCGCCCACGGCCTCGCCGTCGGCGGCGTCGAAGTGGATTATTCCAAGTGCTACGACGGCGTCCGGCTGTCGTTGGTCCGGGCCATGCTGCGTGAAGCGGGTTGGCCGCCGGCGCTGGTGGAGCCGATGCTCGACATGTACCGGGGTTACCGGCGTGTTCGGGCTGGTCCCGTCGTGGGGGAGTGGTTCCTCCCGCGGTGCGGGGTGCCGGCTGGGTGCCCCCTGGCCGTCGCGGTCCTTTCCGTTGTCACCTGGCCCTGGTTTGACGGGGCTCAGCGCTTGGGCGTCTTGCCCCGGCGCTACGTCGACGACCAGGTCGGCTGGAAGTGCGGCCCGGTCCGGGAGTGCGCGGAGGCCGTCTCTGGTCTCTGGGTGCACACGGTCGACTTCGCCGCTGGGGCGCGCTTTGACTTCAGCGTCCTCAAGTCTGGCGTCTTTGCCTCGGCCCCGGAGCTGGCCCGCCAGTTGGCTGATAGGCTGCCTCAGGCGCGCCAGGTCGACGTCTTCAAGGACCTTGGCGTCCAGCAGCGCGTCCGGGGTACCGGCTCTGGCGTTGCCGTCCGCCGTGCCGACCTCGCGTCCGGCCGTTTTGGCCGCGTGCGCGCGCTGCCCCTCCCGGCCGGGAGGAAGGCCTGGGTCCTCTCCGTGTCAGGGGTCCGGGCTGCCGTCTATGGTGCCTCCGTGGCGCCGCTCCCGGTTAGGGAGCTGGCGTCGCTTCGGCGCGCGGCCGCCGGGGCTCTCCGGCGGGGCCGGTTCGCGGCCACGGAGCTCGTCTTGGGCCTGGCCTACGTCGACTCCAAGGCCGACCCCGGGGCTGACTTTGCTGTTGCACCGTTGGCCGCGCTGGTGGCGGCCGTCCGGGCCGACCGCGTCACGCTGCAGCAGGCCCGCGATGTCTGGGTTGCCCCTGCTGCCCCTGGCATTGGGGCGGCTTTGGCGCACAGCTGCCGTGCCCTCCGTCTTGGGGGGGGAGTTCGAGGCTTGGGAGCCGTGGGGTTGTCCCCTGACCCCTGGCGGTGCTTGGCGTCCGTTGCTCCACGCCCTCGCCGATACCGTCACCTGGCTTCGGTGGCGTTTTCGGGACGTCCAGGTCGCGGTCGTCGCGGCCAGGAGGCCCGCGTTTGGTCCCGCTGAGGCCGGTGTCGACTGGCAGGTGACCAAGTACGCTCACGCTGACCACCGTCTTGATGTGGTCCAGCGCGGTGCTCTCGAGGCCATCACTACCGGGGAGGTGGTCACGGCCTGTCGTGCCTCGCATTTCAGGCCGGGGGCGTCTCGCTCCTGCCCCCACTGTGGCTGCGCCGAGCAGGACGTCGCCCACGTCTTGTGGGTGTGCCCGGCGCATGAGCGCCGGCGTATGGACGCGCTCCGTGGGGGCCCGCGTCCCCCGGGGGTCTCTTCGGGGGCGGAGCTCATGGGCGTTCTGCCTGAGCTCATGCGCCATTGTCTCCTCTGGCCCGGTCGGGCGCGGGTCTTCCCGCCCGAGGAGGCCGAGCTTCGTGCTTCGCTCGGCCTTCCCGGGGTGTTCGGGCCCGGCCGTCGGCTGTTTGCTGACGGCTCTTGCCGCCACCCGGGCGAGCCTGGGCTGGCTGTCGCCGCCTGGGCTGTCGTGGCTGGGGACTCCGGGGCGTCTGGCCCTGGGGCCTCGGCCGTCGGCCGGGTTCTGGGTGTGCAGAGCCCCGGCCGCGCCGAGGCAGTGGCCGTCCTGGCCGCTGTCTGGGCTTCCGCGGGCCGCGTTGAGGTGGTCTGCGACTCCGCCAAGGCCTGTTTTCGGGCTAGGCGGGCTGCCGACGGGGTCTTCTCCCGCGGGCTCCCACACTCCGATGTGTGGCAGCTGCTCCGCCGTCTGGTGTTTGAGCGCGGGGGCGTTGCGGCCGGCACTGTGCGTTTCACTTGGTGCTGGGGCCACGGCGGGAGGGTGGGTCAGCGCCCTCCACGCGACGTCTTCGAGGGCAATGCCTTCGCCCACGCGCTGGCGGGGGAGGCCTCGGCGGGCTTTGCTGCCGAGGTCGACGAGGCGCGGCTTTCCGCCCGCAACGTCCTCGCTAGGGCTGCCGTCCGGGTGGCCACCGCTGCGTTTTGTGGCGAGCTCGAGTGGGCCCATGGTAGGGAGCTCGGCGGCGAGCCGGGGGTTCGTCCTCGGCGGTCGCTCAGGGTGGGCCTCGGCTTGGCCAGCCTGCGCCGCCACGGCGCGCGCCGCCTGGTCGCGCCCTTGGTCCCGCCCCATGTCGGTGGCCGGGCCGGTCTGGCCCCGCCCTCCGTCCCGGAGGGCTGGCCTGCCGGAGTCCACAGGCCTGGCTTTCTGCCGGACGGCGCTGGCGTCTTTTGCCGCGTGTGTTCCCGGGTTGCTCACCGGCGTCAGAGCTGGTCGCAGCTGCTCTACTCCCGCTGCGGCAGGGTTGCTGATGTGGCGTGGGGCAGGGTCTGCCATGTCCCCGTGCGTTGCGGCATGCGCAGTGTCTGCCGCCGGTGCGGCCGTTCTGCGCCGGTCGCGACGGAAGCGAGGTTTTCTCGCCGTGCCTGCCCGGCCCGCGTCCTGTGGGTCGATGGCAGCGTGTGCCCCGTTGACTGGGGGGTTCCTCTTGCCTCGGCCCTGGGCTCCCTCGCTTGGCAGACGGTCGGCGGGGGCGGTGCCCTGGGTGTCGGGCTCGGCCGGTGGGGTTTTCCTCTCCCGGCCGCCCGGGTGGCGCCGGAGCGGGTCTTCGCTCCTGTCGTCCGTCCCCGGCGCCGGGTCCCACAGGGCCAGTTGGTGTTGGTTCCCCCGCCTCCTGGCGCTCTTAAGCGGGCGGTGGAGGTCCCCTCTTCTGGCGACGAGGGGCCGGCGGCGTTGCCGAGCCGCCCGTCTGCCCGGGGTGTTTTGGCTCTGGGGCCGCCTGCCCCGGGGCCGTGCCGTGCGCGGTCGCGTGCGCGCCTGTCTGCCCGTGGGGCTGCCCGCTTGGGCGGGTCGGCTGCCGCGGTTTCTGCCCTTCGGGGGCGTGGGTCCCCGGAGCGTGGGTCCCGGGCCCGTGGACGGTCCCGGCGTTTAGGCCCCGGCCGCCGTCCGGCTGGCCCGGCCAGTGCTTTTGATGGTGGTGGCTTCGCCTCTTCCCTCTCCCCCCCTCCTCCCGCGCCCGTCTTTGGTGCGTTGCCGGCGGCCGAGGTGGGCGTCGCTGCCCGCTCCCGCTCGCCGGCGGGTCTTGGTGGTGGTGCGGTGCCGGCGGCTCCCCCCGGTGGCGTTTGCCAGGGGGGCTCAGCGCACGGGCTGGTCCGTCTGGGCCGGCGCCGTGGGCGCTCGGGGGGGTCTTCTCCCTTGCGCCGTGTCGCCAGGCGTGTGGCCGAGGGGCCCCGGCCGGCCACGCTTGACGGCTGGCTGGCTCCCCCGGGCTCGGTCGGTGCTCGTCCGGCTGAGGTTGTGAGCTCGGGCGACGAGTCTTCGCTGCCGACTCCGGGCGCCGGTTTCGGTGCTGCTGGTCAGGGTGGGGGGCCCGGCTTTGCCGGCAGGGTCCCTGTTCCCCGGGCCGGCGGCCGGTCTGGTGGTTTCGGCGCTCCCGGTGGGCTGGTGGAGGTTGACGGGGGTGGTGCCGGTCCTGGCGCTTCCCCCCCCCTCCCGGTCCCCGGGTTGTGCGCGGGTGACGCCGCTGAGCCCTTCCCCGTTTTTGGGTGGTGTGGCTTCAGCGCGTCGGTCGTGCAGGCGCAGGCGCGCAGGCACTGGTTTGTGCACGGTGGCGGCCAGCTGCTGTGCTTGGTGTGCGCCGGTCTTTGGCGCACCGAGGAGGAGGCGGGCGTCTTGCCCTGCCCCTCCGACGGCCGCCCGTCCTTGGGCGCCGTCCGTGCTTTCCGCTCCTGGGACCGGGCCGGCCGGCCCGGTTCTCAGGAGTGGAGTCGACGACTTCCCGCTCGGGGTGCCGGCGCTGTACTGAGGGCCTGGGCTGACCTGCGGCCTCCTTAGCCGCAGGCAGCCGCCCGCCAACGCGGGCCCCACTCTTCCACTGGCGTCGGAGCCCGGACTCCGCACGCCGCGCTGTGTGCGCCGCTTTGGGGAAACAAAAAGTGTGCAGATTATTCACTGTGAAGCGAGCGTGTGCTCATGCTCTCTATCGGCGCGTGGCCTTCGGGCGGCGTGCAGTTGTTCGGGTGGACAAACGGGCCCACACGACGCTCGAGAAATGCCGTGCCGCTGTTCAAACACTCATATTGGCAAGCTGCAAACACGGCATACTCGTTGTTGTGTGCCACCCGCTTGTTCTTGCTCATGCCGTGCCAGTCCTCGTTGCCGAGCGGGGTCTGACCCAACGGCCTGACAAGCTTGCCGGCAAGCGTCTGTCAATGATGAATACATTATGAGCCCGGCGCCACCACCATGTTGGCCTCATGAGCTAACATGACCGCATAGCGTGGTCGGTTGCGAGCGTGCCAACCGAACATGCATAGGTCACAGTGCACAACCGAGACAAAATCCAAGCTCATCAGCTCCTGGCTCTCAGGCAGCAGCCAGGCCGAGGGGAAGGGCGGCCGCCCGGGATCCCTGGGATTCTCGAGCGCGAAGGCCCCGCGGCGGCCCACGGCTGCCGCGAGTCGGAAGGAGCGGGAGGCCATAAAGGTATGGTCCTCCACATGCTGGCGCCGCACCTTCGAGAGGCCGGGCAGGCCCAAAAGGTGATGCCGCGTGCGCAGCGGAGGCGGCCCTGGCCCAGCAAACCGGGCTCGGGACCAAGTGCTGCAGGGGAAGCCGGCCACCATGATGGCGACTAAGCCCCGCGCGGCCAGCGCCTCCAACCGGTCCCAGGGCTTGCTCCGACGAAGGTCATGCTCTTTGGAGATCTCAACATCCACACTGAGGCTGATCAAAGGCAAATGCCGCTGAGCTGCCAAACTCTCCACATACTCTTGCAAGTCGTGGGGCCGTCGAGGCCCAGAAAACAAGTGCACAAATGCCGGGCACAACCCCGGCTCCAGCGGGGAGGGGATCAGGCAAAGCACGCGATTGCCGCTCTGCGAACTCCGGTAAGCGGCCCACTCGTGCGCTGCAAGCTTGGCAAAAGGAGGGGGCTCTGCACCGGCACGCAGGCCGTACAAGGACGATGGGCGGTCGGCCGGGTTCTCAGCACTGCCAATCCAGGGGAAAAGCATTGAAGGTGGCCGGCGATCTGAATGCACATGAGCTTCTTCATTTCAGAGTTCAAAGCAAAGGAAGCTGACCTCCCTTTTGCCGCCGCGCCCACCGTCGATGCGTTGTCCACCGGGTGCAGACACCGGCATCCAAAATCCCTCGCGTGCAGGAGCCGAGTGCGCACGGCCCACCGCAAAGCTCGCGCCTCCGCCATGTGTCTGTGCTGCCAACCGACCGGACGCCCAGCAAGAGACCAATGCTGCGACCCCCAATCAAGCTGCACCTTACGGAGTTGGCCATGATCCTGAGGAATCGAATCCGCATCGTCCCGAAGCGTGGTGTAATATCCCTCAAAGCAAGACATCCGACACCAACGATGCACCTGCTCAGGGGGAAAACGCGAGTAGGCCAAACCATGCCCCCCGGGGGAGGCATCCGAGCAAACCACGCGAGCCGAGAAATCACTTCGGAGGTCAGCCTGCATCCAAGGGGGGAGGATCGAGCTAATCATGATCTCTCTGTGAGTGGCAGGGCTCCATTGGAGCCGGGGAAGCTTCTCTGAACGGCCGCGCTGCAGCCATCGGTAGCCATGTTCAATCGGAGCACGCATGCAGGGACGGCAGCTGGCACAAACACCCTAGTTGCCAACAATGCGGTCCACGGACCTGAGTGCTGGGCGGGCCTGCCCAAGAAGCCAAAGGGAACCAACGAGGGTGTTCAAACGCTTCTCGACTGAAACGCCCAACCAGTGGTCGCGAGGGTGTAACATCACGCCCTGAACTTTGCCGCCTTGGCAAAGGTGGATCCTCTTTTTCAAAAATCTCATCTAAATTGATCGAGTCCCACTGCGCAGAAACATCGGCAGTCCACGAGGCTCCTTGGACCTCAGTGGCCGAGTCAGTCTGGTCAATAGCCCACACGTCATCCATCATGATGCCATACGCGGGGGGAAAAAGCGGGGGCAGGTCGCCCAAACGCACTCGCGGAGAATCTGGAAGGCCGGCCCGCCTAGCACACTCGTCTGCCACTCCCTGCGCAATGGTGGCGGACAGCGCGAAGCCCATGGGCCAAGCGCGATGCACCGGGAGCCAACCCTTGGGGAAGCTCCGTTTGAGACTGGGCCGCACGAGCTGCGGCCGAGGGTGCCCCAAGAAGCGCTGCCAATCCCGCGGAGCTTTCAAGTGGTGATAAAAATGCCGAACGTCGCGTTTGCTGATGCGGGCTGGGAGATCAGGGGATAACTTGAGAACCGCAAGCTGGCTGACCGAGGGGAAACGAGGGCGAGGCATGCGAGCAAGATCCAAACACGCGTTGTTGGGGACGGCGGCCGAAATCATCCGAGTCTCAGTGGTATCAGGCTTGCGTACAGCAAACACACCGCTGGTGACAGGCTTATCGAAGTGGTGAATGACGAACCGCTTGCGGCGAAGTCGCTGTAGTCCGACTTTAGCGAGGCGAACAACCAAACGATCGTATCCAGCGTCCACTTTCACAAACGGGCGCGGGAAAGGACGGGGGCGATCCTCCTCAGCGAGCTGAAGGGTGGCTGGACTCTGAGCCACGGCTGCCAGCTGGGAGCCCCCTGAGGCTAGCACAGCTGCAGCGTCGCACCGCGCTGCAGAGTCGGGAAGGCCAGCGTTCTCATCCAAAGCCAAAACGTGAGAGTAAGGGTTGTAATCGTGCAGGGCGCGGCGCGTTTGGATGCGCCGGACACGCCGCAGGCGCGTGCAGACG
>JAPIWU010387409.1:0-10772 GCA_037576205.1 Pyrocystis lunula | reverse complement strand
TGCTATCGAGCACGGTCCTGGCAAGGAAGCCTGGAGCCATGATGCCTTGGTGTCTGGGACTCTCCCTCAGGGGCGTGTGCATCGATCCTGCTGTGGCCGATGCTGTTGTGCGGGAGGCTGCCAGTGGGGGGGGCTGTGGATAGAACCGGGGCAAAGGTGGCAGTCATGATGCAGAGGCTGCGGAATCACAGGCCGGGCATTAGCCGAAGCCGTGCTAATGATATTTTGCGACAGAGGGTGGTGTCCTACTACTTGAGGTGCCGCGATGCACGGGCCCAGTCGCCCTGCCGGACCGTGGTTATTGCCATAGACGGCACCAGGATGGACCAGCGCGACACCTTGTTCGCAGCCCTCTGGGCTCCAGCCTTGCACCTTGGCTGTTGGTGCCCTCCCCAGGCCCCTGGGGATGGACGGACTAACCCGCCGGAAACCGCCGGAATAAGGCGCCGGAAACCGACGACATAAAACGCCGGAAACCGCAGGAAATCGTCGGACACGGACCGAAATACAACGCCGGAAATCGCCAACACATTGCCGGGCAGTCCGAAACACAGCCGTGCGCAGGTCCTGCCTGACAACTGCTTTGGAGCCCGCCAGCCCGGGGAGGCAGCAGTCACAGCAGAGCTACAGTTTTGGGCAGGCTTTAGGACTGCAGTCGCCCACAGTTTGGGGGTCCTCTTTGCAAGGGCTTTTTGGGCGCACCTTGGAAGGGCTGGCGGGTTCCTGTGCGGCACAAGAGGTCCAGGCTGGCAGGTTTTTGGTGGTTGTTTTGGTCGCGCTTCGTCAATTGAAGATATGGTTTTCCCCAGTCGTGCCCAATTCATGGCGTTCACGCGGCGCATGTATGTAAGCTCTCTTTTGTGTGTTGACTTTGGAAAGCAGGAGGCTTTGCTAAGGAGGCCCCAGGGGCCCAGGGTGCAACGGATTTGGTTTAGTTCCCAGTTTGGGCGCAGGGCAATGGACAAAGGAAAAGACAACCCGATGCGCCTGCAAAGAAAAGAAAGCCGCCACATAAATTTCAAAGTCGAAAAACAGAGAGAGACAAGAGACAAAGACAACTGTAGCTGTTGGCCCAATGGTTCCAGATTTGCTGGAAGAATTCCCCTATATTGAAGATGACTTGGGCCAGGATGCCGCAATGCCATCGGGTGCCAGCGCGGACCCTCTGCAGCCTGTGGTCGCTCTTGCTCTCGCTCCGGGCAGGCCTGGCACTTTTGGCAGGGGGCGGCAAGGCAGTATTGTGGAGAAGCATAGGTTAGCTGCACACATGAGGCAGTGCCTGACGGCAAAACGGAAGCGTGAGGCCTACGAAGCCAATGTCCAGACGCTCTCGGAATATCTGGATGCTAATGATGACCGCCTTCGCTGCAGTATGGCACTGACCCCGCGGGCATCTCGTGGCTGGGTGGTCTTTGACTTCTCGAAAGGGCGGAACCGTCGAGGAGCTGACGGGCAACGGCAACGGCAACGGAGGGCGTTCACACACACAACTACTGGAGATTGCGTACTCGGACATCATCACATCCAGCGCTGTAGCTCATGCATTTCGGTGCTCTCCTTCCTTCGTGAGGTGCGTGAGGATGTGTGTGAGTTCCGCCTACTGCAGCTACCAACATCAAGTACTGGAGCTGATGGGCCACGCTGCTTTGCACATGGAGGAGATCGGGATGGATTTCTCCGCAGGTTATTCCATCAAATGGGATGAGACGGGTGAGAAGGCCACTTTGCGAGGTGCCAAAGCCGCCAAGAACTCACAGAAGCAGTCAGTTTGGCAGATCCTTGTGGCGCGTTTCAAGGTAGCCATGGTGAGATCAGATGGAGCTGTGGTTGCATTCACCCTTGCTGTTCCGCCAATGATGGTTTTGGCAGTGTCTGCGGATCAGCTATGGTACGCTTTGCGCTACAACAAACACATGGTCAAGATCTGGGCCAGCACGGAGTCGATCCTGGGCAAGGCCACCGAGCAGCTCCGCGTTGCCGAGGCAGACGGCGCCCTGGCAAACACCAAGTTGGACATCCACGAGCAGAATCTGTCCCACGAGAGGATGCCGAAGAGGTTCACAGCCTATGGGAATTGCCATCTTCATGCGAACAAGATAATTGAGACCACAGTGTACAATGTGGCGAGCCAGGGGCTCGTTATCATGTCGCGGCTGTATTCCTTCACGCTCCTCTTGCGCACCTCGGGCTATTTTTTGCGCATGATTCTGAGCGTCCGCAACTTGGTGGAACAACCAGGCGAACTCGTGCTCCTCAGCAGCCAGCCATCTGCCAGCGATATTTCGCTGAATCAAGAGGTCCTGAGCTACCTTGTTCAGAACATCTGGCGAACAAGGCAGGCAAAAACTGAGGATCGCCACCACTGGATCGGGGCCGTGGAGTCCGAGACATCGGAGGAGCTCAACAGCTTGGATGCCTGGGTTTGCTTGAGTTGTTTTAACAGTTGTTTATAAGCAGACAGATCAATTGTCAACGCAACGTCGCGTTAGCACCTCGCCGCCTGGCCGCCGTGAGCCAATCGAAACTACATCGGAAACATGTCAAGGTTTCAACAGCTATCGCAAACCAAGTATTGCAGCATCATCTCGCAACGATCGCAGCTCATCACTACTGATCACCGATCAGTAATCACCGATTACAGAACTTGCTCCTCAAATCTTAACACTTTTGAAATGTGTTCATCAAGTTTAAACGGTTTTGAAAGGGGCACCTTATCACTCTCTCGGCTTTTCGCAAGATAACATTAACTCTGATCAGTTTTCACGGCAGCTTGGCATGGCCTGGTGGTAGCGTGTCCTCGCGTTAGGTGCGTGATGCTGTGGCGCAGGCTACGCTGCCACCCGGGCCCAGACCGCCCGGACCTACTGCTGCCCGCCGCAAGATGGGCATAGAGGACTTCACAGAGACCATCACGAGTTTTGTGTCCGTCTTCAACGGGGCCTTTTCCAACACTGGATTGGTGCATCATTGTTTGGGGCGACATTGTTGTTCCTCGCGCAAGGCCACGCAGGATCGTATGGTGGCTGCCTTGACTTCCTTCCCATTGGCCACCGTGCCAACAGTGCCGGACACGAGGTCGTGGACGTCTTTGGGGCCGTGCTTGGATCGCATCATGAGCTACATACTTCTGCATCGATTTGGTGTTCGCCTGTTGCCATTGGCTTTCGGCCGCCTTCCTTTTGCTGCAGAGGAGGGGAATCAGAATCAGAACCAGGGGCATGACATTGATGCAGAGATGAAGAATCATCTTGAATTTCACATTGTGGCTGGGAAGCGGTACAAGACGGCAAAACAATTCCTGGAGGACCCAGCCAACTACATGCCAATTATCACATTGTCCATCTTTGTGGAACCCCTCCGCTACCTGTCGGCCTGGTGGATGGCAGCCTCTCGTGAAGTGGAGCACCCTTGCAGCTGGCCCCCTTTGTGCGACATGGTCAACGACCAGCACAGCCCTGTGATGCACATTCTGCAATACCTTGCATCCATGGCTGCCGGAGGCGTAGGCGGCGGCGCCAATGCCAATGCTCCAGCTCCGCGCCTCACTTTGTTGTGGGCTTTTTCTGGCTGCAGCAGTTTCTCAGAGTGGTGCCAAAACTGCCCTCCACAGATCCGCTATGTCCGACGTGTGTTGCTTGTCTGCTCTTCTGGAATCTACAGGCGGCACCAACGGACGCTCTTCTCTTTCCCATGGCGTTTTGCTGCCATAGCGGATTACCGAATACCAGTGGAAGCTCGCCGACGGCTTCTCCGAAAGTTCTGCTCTCGCAACATGTGCTGCCTCAGCTTTGGTCTTGCTCGGCAACTCAGAGAACGGCATCTGTCCGAGGAAGCGTTGCTGAGGTTGGTGAGGGTATCTAAATAGAGGAGAGTCTCATGATGAACGGCTAGAGTCTAGAGTAGCTAAACGTGTCACAGGCATTTCAACACCAAGTTGAAGGGCATGGCCCCATGGAATGACTGTGTACTGCGTGCTGCGCGCGTGGGGTTGAATGCAACATTAAACAACAACAGTTACAAGAGGCCCGCCCGAGTTGTCTAAAGTTCTGGCATGCCTTTGCCAAAACATTGAAACATGGCAAGCTGTGTTATTTCAACGCGCGAGCAAGCGCGGCAGACAATTCCCACAAGCTCAGGTTTGCAGCTTGCATTTATCAAAACACAGCCGGGCATTTCTGAGTCTCGAGTTCTGGGCGGTTCATTGAGCACTTTCTGAAAACAACCCTTAAGTTAACTTAAGTTCATACATTTCAATATCAATAATAACTAAATCAGGCCATTCTGGCGCGATTTCTTCCTCTTGCTGGCCCGCCTGACGAGCATGCAGATAATGGACGTCGAGCGGCGCCATCACAGGAACCGGGTCATGTCGACAATGCACAAGGCGTGGCACCGCTTCGTGGCTTCGTACATCAACTGCGAGGGCAAGGCGCTTCTCAGGGACTGGATTGCCGAACGCCGGTTGCTGACCTTGCACTGGGCATCACAAGCATCAATGCAGCTATCACAGCATGCTGCAAACAGAGCCTCAGGCGGTGCCCACGGCAACTTGTACATGAAGAAGATGGCGCCCATCCAGATCTTCCGGCAGGATTGGATCCGGCGCAAGAAGCTGATGATGGGGCCAAAGGCTGTGAATCCAGTGAGCAGTGATCAGTGGGACCTTGTGCGGCACGAGTTTGCAGCTTTGCCTCCGGAAGAGCGTGCAGCGTATGAGGCACGATCGGTCGAGTCAGGGAAGGAGGCCACACACAACCGTGCCCTGCGAAAGGCCGCGCGAATGGCCGAGCTGACGGCCATCAACCTCCCCAGCGAGAGGCAGCGGCAGCAGGAGCGCAATTGGGTCCAGTTCGACAGTGCCCCCCAACATGTGTTGCTCGGCCTCAACGACGACTGTGCAGGCGCCTGCGGCGCAGGGTCAAGCTCTGGCCCCAGCAGCAGCAGCAGCAGCGGTGGCGGCGTTCCCCTGCCTCCGTTGGCACTGGTTGCAGCCTCAGCCCGCACTTGTTGCGCTTGCCATGCTGTTCACCCACCACTGGCTGTTTCTGCCGGTATCTGCATGGGCAACCCGTTGCTGCCTGGCGAGAGGTCGGATGGGAGTTCTTGAAAAAGAGACCGCTGCTTGTTGTTGTTTAATTTCAATCCCACACACCACGCTCGGGTTATCAGGTTGGCTGATTGAGACTCGAGGCCTCCCGCAAAGCATTGTCAGTGGCGGGCGGTTTGGAATTATAGTAGTGGCTCTGGTTTTGCTTGTTTTCGGTTGCAGGTCAGGGTGTGATTATAGATTATTGAATTGCATTGCCTTCACCCCTCAGGCCTGAGCCTTCGCTGCTGACTGCGATGTGCAGCGCTACAGCTAGGCTGGGGCGGCAGCACCAAGCGCAGCCGAGGCCCCTGTCGGCCTCCAAGCTGCACAACTGTTTGCAAATAGAGGGTTCGCTGGAGAAGACAGCAGAGCGCTTTGTGAACAGCATGCAAGGGCTGGCTGGCCCGCCTTCCGAGTCTGAGGTCTTCCCAGAGACGGTAACTTACCCTTCTCAGTGCGGCTCCTTGTGCAAGGAAGTGTTGGGTCCTCAGCTGTCTATCTTCCACAGAAATCTGAGGGAGGCGTTTACTAATATCGCCAAACGGTTTGGAACGCCAACAAAGGTTGCTGCAGCCGATCTGCTTTTGGTCTTTGAGATTGGCAAGTACGCTGGCGAGCACCAGGACGACAAGCATCTCTTTGCCTTCATGCCATTGGTGTCATTTCGATCGGCAAATGTGTTGCCAACGCAGACCTTCACTTTACTGCGCAGGGTCACGGATCATGCGGCCACTACTGGCAGGCTGCCACCTGTTGCTGGCGAGGTGCTCCGCTTGGCTTACCGGAGGCAACGCCCCTCTGCTGCTGTTCGAGCACCGTTCAACTTCCAGACACGAGGGCGGTTGTTGCACCTCACCGAAGACAAAATGGCCAGCAAGCTGCTCACCGTCTTTGGAGAACTCGCCTTCCAGCGCGCCCCAGTTGCCCGGGTCACGATCAGTGCACTCTGCTACCGAGACATATCGATCCAAGACGTGCAGGTCGTGGCTCTGAACACAGAGTTTGAGCAAGTGACCGTCACTGCGGTGCGCAGTGCTGTCCCTGCAGCGGCTGGAGGATTTATGCAGGGAGTGTTTAACACGCCCAGTCTAGTCTACAGGCTCGGCTAGAGGCTAGAGGCTTACTTACGTTATTGGAGCAGGTTAAGCGGCTTAACCTGCTCCAAGAACGTAATCCAACCCATAGGCTGCTAGAGCACGGCTAACGAAACCATGCTTCATTATGTACTGTGCGCCATTCAAACTATGATTGATGATTGATGATGGCTTTTGTTTCACAAGGAGCTGCTGGAGCCGCGGCGGCTGCTGCCGGCACTGGCGGCGCTGCCTGCGCTGCCGGCGGAGGCGGAGGGCCTGGGCCTGGGCTTGACCTGATAGCCCTCTTTGACGAGCCCAACAAGAAGCAGCAGGCACCCCGGGCAGCCCGGGCAGCACCCCACAGCAAGCGCGACCTGCGCAACATGAAAACCATTGGTTGATCTAGGCATCATCACTGGTGAGAAGGTGGCTGAGGAGATGTTGTCTGCCATGTTTGGCACCACCGCTGCAGACACTGCCACCGCTGCCGCCTCCTCCTCAGGGGCTTTGGCGGCCTCGACCGCAGCTCTGGCCCTGGCAAAGGATCCGTCCTGCAACGAGATCATTGAGGTTGCGCAACTCTTGATGGACGGTGAAGGCTCCGTGTTGACAATTAACCCATGTAAAGAACTGCGGGATTTGAGTTCGAATGATTGAAAGTTCACCTTTGTCGTTCAACGGGGAAGGGAAGTAAACATGATTATTGGTTAGCTTCATGCAGCATGAAGCTAACCAATAATCAATGCATCAGCAAATCCAGCAATGTGTTAGTGCACAACCTAGATCAGTCTATGTCTATTTCAGTAGCGCATGAGTTTGCGGATCCTTGCTTAGCAAGGCACTCCTAAGTAATTTGGAGGAAGTGATTCCAAGTGATTGATGATTGATGTATCTGAGTCTGGCTTATAATGTGGCAGGCTACGATGCTGAAGAGGAGGTCTTGATCTCCCGAGCCGAAGCTGCTGAGCAAGAGGGTCCAGCTCCGCTTGCGCCGCCGGCGCCACCACCTGGGCCGCCTGGACCGGCTCTGGCATTGCTGGATCTATGCCGTGAGTTGGGCTTGGTGGAGAAGAAACACTGGTACTTCTACAGCTGCGAGGGCCCGCAAAGGCCTGTTGGGTACATCAAGCCAATGGGCAATCATCTGCAGGCCACGTGCAGCGCTTAGTGCGTTGGTAGCGTTGTGTGGCCTGCAAGGCCAGTGCGCAAGGCCCTGCGAGGCAGGCAGCGCAGCGTATCGTTGCGAGGCCCGCATCAGCAAAGCGACAGAGAGGCAAAGTGACAGCGAGGCGACTCCGCGGCAGTCTGCGAGGACAGCATTGCTGGCGAATGCAAGGCTAGAGACATAAGTAACATCGACTCGGTGAGGCAGCATGGCTGCGATTGCGAGTGCGAGGCTTCGGTTTACTGATTACTAAGGTGCAGCATCCACAATAGCTGCCGGCTCTGGCTGACGGTTGGGCAGGGTGCCTTTCAGGCGAACGGGGTCCTCTCCATCGTGCGTTGGTTTGGAGCAGGGCGCCAGCAGAGCCAGGACGCCCACGCTGCCGGCGCCTATGACCTGAAGCTGGAGTATGGCATGCGGCCGCGTGGCCCGCGACCGCGACCTGCACCACCACCCGGGCCTGGGCCGCCTGGGCCTGGCTCGACTTGAGGCAATATCCTGTCTAAGACAGGTCTCAGAATCCCCTTGATTAGGGCTCTAGGCTCTGGGCTGCATTAGCCTACAGCCGATAACTTGTTTGGTGTGGACCAGATTGGCAAGTGACCCTGTGTCAGGTTCCAGCCGGTGGACAACGACTTTGCCTTGGTCCAGAAGCTCACTGAGTTGGAGATAGTCGAGCGCCAGCTCTTCTAGGGGCCGCCACTGCTCGCACGCTTGTGTCTGTATCTATGAGTTGGCTGTAACATAATTAGCCTGGACCCGTGCTTGCAGTTGGCGGCCCCGCGATCACCAAGTGCTTTGTCCTCACCGGCTGCCCTCCTTTCATTGACGTGATTGATGAGAGTTGATGGCATCCCCCGCCCAGAACAGGGAGGCAGAACAGGACTTGCGTGCCTGATTGATGAGAGTTGATGGCATCCCCCGCCCAGAACAGGGAGGCAGCTCAGAACAGGACTTGAGTGCCTGAGGCATCCCCCGCCCAGAACAGGGAGGCAGAACAGGACTTGAGTGCCTGATTGATGAGAGTTGACCCCGCCCAGAACAGGGAGGCAAAACAGGACTTGAGTGCCTCTGGTCCACCAGTGCTCCACTTGAGCTCAAATTAGCAGTGCACAGTGCACCTGCTCCACTGGACTCCTGGACTGTTGTGGAACTGCATTGCTTTGAGACTGACTCCGCTCGCCGTTGTGGCCTCTTTTGGTTCACCCTCCCTTGCTCCTCCCCTTGGCTCGGGTTTTGATGCCCTGCGTTTGTGCTGGGCTCGGTCCCTGGTGGTAGGGCGCAGCTGGCCTAAAAGGTCATCCTGGCGCAGGCAGCCTCACCGGGCAGGTCCGGGAGCGATGCATTGCGGTGGCCCGGAACTCTTCACAGTCAGTGCTGGGCGACTTGGAACAGACAGAGACCCAACCTATTCACGATGTGCCCGTTGCAGAGACCCGCGCTAATGCGCCAGACCCGAGGCACACCAAACTGAAACAACTACGCGGTAGGGTATCGCATTAATCACGCTTCGTTTGCTGGCGGACGATAAACTGCAAGTGCGGGGCGTGATCGCATCCTAGGCGCAAAAGTGGGATGTCCTGCCATGGCCGAGACCGCATACAAAGCAAAATCGCACAACGAGGGCGCTGCCACGCAAGCAACGACGAAACAACTAACACGGTCCGTAGCCGTCTGCTCACCAGGTTGCCCCCGGTGTGCACACCCTTCTCGTATTGTGGGCGATGGGCCCCAAACGCAAGCGCACTGCCGGGGATGATGCCCCTACAGACTACTCCTGGGCACCGCGCCGCACACACTTCGACTGGGAAGGCGCGCAGCGGCCTGCCAGCCCGGAACAGGAGCAAGCAGGGAAGGAGCTCGCAGAGTACCTGCTCTGCCTCTACGCTCGGGGCGCTTTGAGCGCCAAGGACTTTTGCGTCATCGCCCACTGGGCTGCCCTCGCAGGCGCCCACGGCGATGTGGGGAAGTACGGCCTTCCTCCGACCACCTACACAGGGAACTACCAGCGGAAACTCTTCCGCGTGCTGCCCCGCGTTGAGTCCACGCCCGAGTATGTGCACCTCACCCTGCCAACACACAGCAAAAAGCTCGGGCGGACCGCCAAGAGCGCCCCCTTTGCCCCACCGCACGAGGTCCTCTCTGCGGAAGTTGCCAAAGAGCCCGGGCTCTTGCGGATGGCAGAGGCGGCGACTGCGGCGGAGTGGCCTGCGGTCTACCTCGCCCACCCTGTTGTCCTGCAGGCCAAGGAGGAGGGTGCGACGGCGTGCCCCGTCGCGTTGTGCTAGGACGGGGTGCGCTTCACAAGGTCCATCGGCGCGGGCCGCCAGGACTCCTTCGTGGGGTTCTTCGCGTTCAACCTCCTGAGCGGAAAGCGGCACCTGCTTGGGCTCTTGCGACGGAGCGAGCTATGCCGCTGCGGTTGCAAAGGCTGGGACACCGTCTGGGTTGTGTTCCAGTTCTTGACCTGGTCATTTTCGGCGGCGGCCGTCGGGTCCCGCCCGGCTCAGCAGCCCGACGGATCTCCTTGGCCAGAGGACAGCGCCCTCGGACAGCTCGCCGCCACCAGCCCGCGCCTCCCCTGCCGCTTTGCCTTGGTGCAGGTAAAAGGGGACTGGAGCGAGTTCTGCCACACAGTGGGCTTCCCAAGCTGGCAGGCAAAGTTTGCTCCATGCATCTTTTGCACATGCCACAAGGCGGAGCTCTACAACTTCAGCGGGATCTCGCTGCTGGAGAACCCGTGGGGGGACCGCCACAACGCCGACTACGAGAATGCTTGCCGCGGGTGCGAGGTACCTGTGCGGCTCACGACAGCCGCGGACCGCGACCTGCTTGTGCGCGTGGTGGGGCCTCCATTACGACCGGAGGAAACGGGGCGCCAGGGGGCGAATCCTAGCACGGGCTGTCCCTAGCCTCGGGCTCGAGGCCGGCGACCGCTTGGACCCCAGCCCACAACTTCCCAACGTGGCGTTGTTCACCGAGGCGGCGCTCCCGATGACGGTTGTCTTCTGGCGCAAGCGCTTCCTCAACGGCGTTTGCGCAGACGCAGTCCTCCGGCGCAACCCGCTCTTTTGCGCGGAGGTCGGTGTGGATCCTACGTCGGTGCTCTGCATCGACACGCTTCACACCATATACTTGGGGGGGGGTGATGCAGCGGTACGTGAGCCTCGTCCTCTGGCGGTGTCTGGGCGGGAATCCCTGGGGCCTCCCCGGGGGCAACGACGCCGTCGTCTCCGTCGGCCTTCGCCACCTCAAGGCCGACCTGGTCAAGTGGTATTCAGAGGAGGGCATCCCGAACGGCTCCCAGCTTGGAGCCCTTACAGAGAAGATGATTGGGACCGTTGACGCTCCGGAATTGAGCACCAAGGCGGCGGAAACTGGCTTCCTCGTGCGGTGGGCCTGCACGTTCTGCAGGAAGTACCGCGACTCTGCCCCCGGCGCG
>JAPIWU010387298.1:0-10772 GCA_037576205.1 Pyrocystis lunula | reverse complement strand
ATTTTTTGATTTTTGGATTTTGGATTTTTGGATTGTTGGATTTTTGGATTTTGGATTTTTGGATTGTTTGGATTTGGGATTTTGGATTTTCGGATTTGTTGGATTTTGGTCTTTTGGATTTTTGTATTTTGCATTTTGGATTTTTTGGATTCTGGATTTTGTATTTTGGATTTTTGTATTTTTTGGATTGGATTTTTGGATTTTTGGATTTTGGATTGTTTGGATTTGGGATTTTGGATTTTGTATTTTGGATTTATGGATTTTTTGCATTTTGGATTTTTGGATATTTGGATTTTGGATTTTTGGATTTTTGGATTTTGGATTTTGGATTTTCGGATTTGTTGGATTTTGGATTTTTGGATTTTGGATTTTGGGATTTTTGTATCCTGTAGTTTGTATTTTGGATTTTAGTTTTTTGTATTTTGGATTTGGTTCTTGTATTGTTTGGATTTTGGATTTTGTATTTTGGATTTTTGGAATTATTGGATTCTGGATTTTTGGATTTCCGGATTTTGGATTTTTGGATTTTGGATTTTGGATTTTGGATTTTCGGATTTGTTGGATTTTGGATTTTTGGATTTTTGGATTTTGGATTGTTGGCTGTTTGTATTTTGTATTTTGGATTTTTGATTTTTGTATTTTGGATTTAAGATTTTTGGATTTTCTGTATTTTGGATTTTTGGATTTTTGGATTTTGTATTTTTGGATTTTGGATTTTGTATTTTGTATTTTGGATTTGTTGAGATTTTGTATTTTTGGATTTTTGCATTTTTGATTTTTGAATTTTTGGATTTTGGATTTGATTTTGGATTTTTGGATTCTTGGATTTTGGATTTTTGGATTTTTGTATTTTTTATTTTTGATTTTTTTATTTTGGATTTTGGATTTATGATTTTTGGATTTTTTGAATTGGATTTTTGGATATTTGGATTTTGGATTTTTTGTATTTTGGATTTTAGATTTTTGGATTTTTTTGATTTTTTGGATTTTGGATTCTGGATTTTGGGATTTTGAATTTGGGTTTTTGTATTTTTTGGATTTTGGATTTTTGGATTTTGGATTTGGGATTTTTTGATTTTTGTATTTTGTATGTTGGATTCTCGATTTTTGTATTTTTGATTTCGGATTTCTGGAGTTTTTGTATTTTGGATTTTTGTATTTTTGGATTTTGTATTTTTTTGATTTTGGCTTTTGTATCTAGGATTTTTGGATTGTTTGGATTTGGGATTTTTGGATTTTTGGATTTTGGATTTTGGCTTTCTGTATTTTGCATTTTGGATTTTTGTATTTTGTATTTTGGATTTTGGATTTTTGTATTTTTTTGGATTTTGGATGTTTGGATTTTTTGATTTTGGATTTTTTGGATTTTGGATTTTTGATTTTGTAGTTTGGATCTTTTGGATTTTGGATTTTTGGATTTTTGGATTTTGGATTTTTGAATTTTTGAATTTTGAATTTTGGGTTTTTGGATTTGTTGGATTTTGGATTTTTGGATTTTGGGATTTTGGATTTTTGGCTTTTTGTATTTTGCATTTTGTATTCTGGATTTTTTGTATTTTGGATTAAGGATTTTTGGATTTTTTGTATTTTGGATTTTTGGATTTTTGGATTTTGTATTTTTTGGATTTTGGATTTTGTATTTTGGATTTTGGATTTTTTGGCTTTTGGATTTTGGGATTTTTGGATTTTGTATTTTTGAATTTTTTGATTTGGGATTTTGGATTTTTCGATTTTTTTGGATTTTGGATTTATGGATTTTGGATTTTTGGATTTTTGTATTTTGTATTTTGGATTTTCGATTTTTGTAATTTGGATTTTTGGATTTTTGGATTTTTTGGATTTTGGATTTTTGGATTTTGGGATTTTGTATTTTTTGGATTTTGGATTCTGTATTTTGGACTTTTGGATTTTTTGGATTTTTTGGATTTTGGATTTATGGATTTTTGGATTTTGTATTTTTTGGATTTTTGATTTTGTATTTTGGATATTTGGATTTTTTGGATTTTGGATTTTGGATTTTGGGATTTTGGATTGTTGGATTTTTGTTTTTTGTATTTTGGATTTTCGATTTTTGTAATTTGGATTTTGGGATTTTTTGGATTTTGGATTTTTGGGTTTTGGGAATTTGGATTTTTGGATTTTTGTATTTTGTATTTTGGATATTTGATTTTTGTATTTTGTATTTGGGATTTTCGGATTTTTTGGATTTTGGATTTTTGGATTTTGGATTTCTTGGGCCTGGGATTTTGTATTTTGGATTTCTGGATTTTTTGATTTTGGATTTTCGGGTTTTTGTATTTTGTATTTTTGGATGTTTGGAGTTTGGATTTTTGGATTCGTTGGATTTTGGATTTTTGGATTTTTGTATTTTGGATTTTGGGTTTTTTGTATTTTGTATTTTGGATTTTCGATTTTTGTATTTTGGATTTTTGGATTTGTTGGGATTTTTTGAATTTGGGATTTTTGGATTTTGGGATTTTGGATTTTTTGGATTTTGGATTTTGTATTTTGTATTTTTGCATTTTGGATTTTGGATTTTGTGATTTTTATATTTTGTATTTTTTGAATTTTTGGACTTTGGATTTTGGGATTCGTTGGATTTGGGATTTTTTGATTTCTGGAATTTGGTTTTTTGGATTTCTGTATTTTGCATTTTGGATTTTCGTTTTTGTATTTTGGATTTAGGATTTTTGAATTTTTTGGATTTTGGATTTTGGGATTTTGGGTTTTTGGATTTTTTGGATTTCGGATTTTGTATTTCGGAATTTTGGATGTTGGATTTCTTGATTTTTGGATTTTGTATTTTTGAATTTTTGGATTTTGGATTTTGCATTTTTGGATTTTTTGGATTTTGGATTTCTAAATCTTTGGATTTTGGATTTTTGGATTTTTGTATTTTGCATTTTGGTTTTTTGGATTTTGGATTTTGTATTTTGGATTTTTGGATTTTTTGGATTTTGGAATTCTGGATTTTTGGATTTTGGATTTTTTGGTTTTTGGATTTTGTATTTTGGATTTTTGGATTTTTTGGATTTTGTATTTTTTAGATTTTTGGATTTTGGATTTTGGAATTTTTGGATTCTGGATTTTTGGATTCTTGGATTTGGGAATTTTGGATTTTTGTATTTTTTTATTTTGTATTTTGTATTTTGGATTTGGGATTTTTGCATTTTTTGGATTTGGGATTTATGGATTTTTGGATTTTGGATTTTCTGGATTTTGGATTTTGGATTTTGGATTTTGGATTTTTGGATTTTTTGTATTTTGGATTTGGATTTTTGGATTTTGTTTTTTGTTTTTTTGGTTTTTCGATTTTTGGATTTTGAAATTTTGGATTTTTGGGTTTTTGTATTTTTTATTTTGGATTTTTGTATTTTGTATTTTGGATTCTTGGATTTTTTGGATTTTGAATTTTTTGGATTTTGGATTTTGTATTTTTGATTTTTTGATTTTTTGGATTCTGGATTTTTGGATTTTTGGATTTTGGATTTTTGGATTTTTGGATTTTGGATTTTGGATTTTGGGAATTTTTGGATTTTGGATTTTTGGATTGTTGGATTTTGGAATATTTTGATTTTTGTATTATGTATTTTGTATTTTCGATTTTGGTATTTTGGAGTTTTGGATTTTTTTGATTTTTTGGATTTTGGAATTTTGGATTTTTGGAATCTGGATTTTTTTGAATTTTGGATTTTGGATTTTGGCTTTTTGTTTGAATTTTTGGATTTTGAATTTTTCGATTTTTGGATTTTGGATTTTTTGGATTTTATATTCTTTTATTTTGGATTCTTTGATTTGTTGGAATTTGGATTTTGGATTTTTGGATTTTTTGAATTTTGGATTTTTGGATTTTTGGATTTTGGATTTTGGATTTTGGATTTTAAATTTTTTGGATTCTGGATTTTTGGATTTTTGGATATTGGATTTTTGAATTTTTGGATTTTGGATTATGGATTTTTTGATTTTTTGGATATTTGGATTTTGAGATTTTGGATTTTTGGATTTTCGTATTTTGCATTTTGGATTTTTGATTTTTGTATTTTGGATTTTTGGATTTTTGGATTTTGGATTTTCGGATTTTTGGATTTTTGGATTTTGGATTTGTGAATTTTTGGATTTTGTATTTTGGATTTTTTGATTGTTTGGATATTTGGATTTTGAGATTTTGGATTTTGGGATTTTTGTATTTTGGATTTTGGATTTTTGGATATTTTGGATTTTGGATATTTTGGATTTTGGATTTTTGGATTTTTGGATTTTTGTATTTTGTATATTGTATTTTTGATTTTTGTAATTTGGATTTTGGATTTTTGTTTTTTTGATTTTGGATTTCTTGATTTTTGGATTTTGGATTTGTGATCTTTTTGGATTTTTGGATTTTGGATTTTTGAATTTTTGGATTTTGTATTTTGGATTTTTGGATTTTTTGGATTCTGGATTTTTGGATTTTTGTATTTTGGGATTCTGGAATTTTGTATTTTTATTTTGGATTTTTGATTTTGAATTTGGGATTTTGGATTTTTTGGATTTTGGATTTTTGGATATGGATTGTTTGGCATCTGGAATGTGTATTTTTGATTTTTGGATTTTTTGGATTGTGGATTTTGGATTTTTGGATTCTGGATTTTCTGGAATTTGTATGTTTGATTTTTGGATTTTTTGGATTTTGGATTTTGGGATTTTTGGATTTTGTATTTTTGCTTTGTTGGATTTTGGACTTTTGATCTTTTGATTTTTGTATTTTGGATTTTTGGATTTTTTTGATTTTTGATTTTTGGATTTTGGGATTTTGGATTTTTGTATTTTGGGATTTTGGATTTGTATTTTTTATTTTGGATTTGATTTTTGTATTTTGTATTTTGGATTTTTGGATTTTTTGGATTTTGGATTTTTTGGATTTTTGGATTATGGATTTTTTGGATTTTGGATTTTGTATTTTTGATTTTTGGATTTTTGGATTTTGGATTTTGGATTTTTGGATTCTTGGATTTTGGATTTTCTGGATTTGGGATTTTGGATTTTTTGGATTTTGGATTCTTGGATTTTTGGATTTTGGATTTTTGGATTTTTTGTTTTTGTATTTTGGATGTTTGATTTGTTGGATTTTGGATTTTGGATTTTTGTATTTTTTGATTTTGGATTTGTGGATTTTTGGAGTTGGGATTTTTTGGATTTCGGATTTTGTATTTTGGATTTTTGGATGTTCGTATTCTGGATTTTTGAATTTTTGGATTTTGGATTTTGGATTTTGGGTTCTTGGATTTCTTTATTTTGTATTTTTGGATTTTGGATTTTTGGATTTTTGTATTTTGTATTTTGTTTTTTTTGATTTTTGTATTTTGGATTTAAGCTTTTTGGATTTGTTTGATTTTGGATTTGTGGATTTTTGGATTTTGTATTTTGGATTTTTGAATTCTTTGGCTTTTGGATTTTTGGATTTTGGTTTTTTGGATTTTTGTTTTTTTTGGAATTTGGATTTGTGGATTTTTGGATTTTGGATTTTTGGATTTTTGTATTTTGTATTTTGAATGTTGATTTTTGTATTTTGTATTTTGGATTTTCTTTTTTGGATTTTGGATTTTTTGATTTTTGGATTTGGGATTTCTTGGATTTTGGATTTTATATTTTGGGTTTTTGGATTTGGGATTTTTGATTTTTGGATTTTTGGATTTTGTATTTTTGAATTTTTGGATTTTGGATTTTGGATTTTTGGATTTTTGGATTGGATTTTTGGATTTTTGGATTTTGGATTTTTGGATTTTTGTATTTTTTATATATTATTCTTGATTTTTGTATTTTGGATGTAGGATTTTATGATTTTTTGGATTTTGGATTTTTCGATTTTGGATTTTTTGGGTTTTGGATTTTGTATTTTGTATTTTTGGATTTTTTGGGTTTTGGATTTGTGGATTTTGGGATTTTGGATTTTTGGATTTTTGGATTTTGTATTTTGGATTCTGGATTTTTGGATTTTGGATTTTTGATTTTTGTATTTTGGATTTTGGATTTTTGATTTTTGTATTTTGGATTTTGGATTTTTGGATTTTTTGTATTTTGGATTTTTGGATTTTTGGATTATGGATTTTTTGGATTTTGGATTTGGTATGTTTGATTTTTGGATTTGTTGGATTTTGGATTTTTGGATTTTCGTATTTAGGATTTTTGGATTTTTGGATTTTGGCTTTTGGATTTTTGGATTTGTTGGATTTTGGATTTTTGGATTTTGGATTTTTGGATTTTTGTATTTTGGATGTTTGATTTTTTGGATTTTGGATTTTGTATTTTGGATTTTTGGATTTTTTGGATTTTGGATTTTTGGATTTGGGTTTTCATAAAATTTTGGATTTTGTATTTTGGATTTTTGGATTGTTTGGATTCTGGATTTTGGGATTTTGGGTTTTTGGATTCGTGGATTTTTGGATTTTTTGGATGTTGGATTTTTGGATTTTTTTGATTTTTGTTTTGGATTTTTGGATTTTGGATATTTGTATTTTGTATTTTGTGTTGTATTTTTGATTTTTGTCTTTTGTATTTTGGATTTTGGGATTTTGGGATTTTTTGGATTTTGGATTTTTGGATTATGGATTTTTTTGATTCTGGATTTTGTATTTTTGATTTTTGGATTTGTTGGATTTTGGATTTTTGGATTTTCGTATTTTGGATTTTTGGATTTTGGGATCTTGGATTTTTGGATTTTTGTATCTTGGATGTTTGATTTTTTGGATTTTGGATTTTGTATTTTGGATTTTTGGACTTTTTGGATTTTGGATGATTTGGATTTGGGTTTTCATATTATTTTGGATTCTGTATTTTGGATTTTTGGATTTGTTGGATTTTGGATTTGGATTTCGGATTTGTGGATTTTTGGATTTTTGGATTTTGGTTTTTTGTATTCTGGATTTTTGGATTTTTTGATTTTTGGATTTTTTGGATTGGATTTTTGGATTATTGGATTTTGTATTTATTGGATTTTGGATTTTGTATTTTGGATTTTTGGATTTTTTGGATTTTGGATTTTTTGATTTTTGGATTTGGGATTTTTTATTTTTGAATTTTTTATTTTGGATTTTCGATTTTTGTATTAAGGAATTTAAGATGTTTTAGAATCTTTGGATTCTGAATTTTTGGATTTTCGGATCGTATTTTTTGGATTTTGGATTTTGTATTTTGGATTTTTGGATTTTTGGATTCTTGGATTTTGGATTTGGGATTTCGATTTTTGGATTTTTGGATTTTGGATTTTTGGATCTTTGGATTTTGGATTTTTTGATTTTTGTATTTTGTATTTTGGATTTTGATTTTGGTATTTTGGATTTTGGAATTTTTGATTTTTTGGATTCTGGAATTTTTTTATTTTTGGATTTTGCATTTTTTGGATTTTGGATTTTGTATTCTGGATTTTGGGATTTTCTGTATTTTGGATTTTTGGATTTTTGTATTTTGGCTTTTGGGATTTTGGGATCTTGGATTTTTGATTTTTGGATTTTTTGGATTTTGGACTTTTGGATTTCTGGATTTGGGATTTTTTGAATGTTGTATTTTTGATTTTGGATTTTGTATTTTGGATCTTGTATTTTTGGATTGTTTGGATTTGGGATTTTTGGATTTTTGGATTTTGGATTTTTTGATTTTGTATTTTGGATTTTGGATTTTTTGATTTTTTGGATTTTGGAATTTTAGAATTTTGGATTTTGTGTTTTGGATTTTTGGATTTTTGGATTATGGATTTTTGGATTTTGGATTTTTTGATTGTATTATTTTGTATTTTTGATTTTTTGGTTTTTGGATTTTGGATTTTGTATGTTTGGATATTTTGTATTTGGGATTTTTGAATTTTTGTATTTCGGATTTTTGGATCTTTGGATTTTGTAATTTGGATTTTTGGATTTGTTGGATTTTGGATTTTTGTATTTTGTATTTTGGATTTTGGATTTTTGTATCTTGTATTTTCGATTTTTAGATTTTTTGGATTTTGGATTTTGGATTTTTGGATTTGGGATTTTTCGGATTTCGGATTTGGTATTTTGGATTTTTGGATTGTTTGGATTTTGGATTTTTGGATTTAGGGATTTTGGATTTTGCGATTTTTTGGATTTTGGATTTTTTGATTTTTTGGATTTTGGATTTTTGGATCTTTGGATTTTGTTTTTTTTGATTTTCGGATTTGGATTTTGGACTGTTTGATTTTTGGGATTTTGGATTTTTGGACTTTTGTTTTTTGGATTTTGGATTTTGTATTTTGGATTTTTGGATTTTGTATTTTGGATTTTTGGATTTTTGGATTTTGTATTTTTGGATTTTTGGATTTTGGATTTTTGAAATTTTGGATTTTGGATTTTGGGATTTTGGTTTTTTTGATTTTTTGGATTTTGGATTTTGTATTTTGGATTTTTGGATTTTTTGGATTTGGGATTTTTGGATTTTGGATTTTTGAATTTTGGGATTTTGGATTTTGGATTTTTGGATTTTTTGGATATTTGGATTTTGAGATTTTGGATTTTTGGATTTTTGTATTTTGTATTTTGGACTTTTGATTTTTGAATTTTTGATTTTTGGATTTTTGGGATTTTGAATTTTTGGATTTTTGGATTCTGGACTTTCTGGATTTTGGATTTTGTATTTTGGATTTTTGGATTGTATTTTGGACTTTTGGATTTTAGAATTTTTGATTTTTGGATTTTTGGATTTTGGATTTTGGATTTTTGGAATTTTTGGTTTTTGGCTTTTTGGATTTTTGGATTTTGGATTTTTGGATTTTGTATTTTGGATTTTTGATTTTTGTAATTTGGATTTTGGATTTTGGGATTCTTTGGATCTTGGATTTCTGGATTTTTGGATTTTGGATTTTCGGGTTTTTTGTATTTTGGATTTTTCGATTTTGGGATTTTTGGATCTTGGACTATTGAATATTTGGATTTTGGATTTTGGATTTTTGGATTTTTTGGATTTTGGATTTTTGGATTTTTGGATTTTGGATTCTTGGATTTTTGTCTTTGTATTTTGTATTTTGGATTTTGTATTTTGGATTTTGGATTTTTGGATTTTTTGTATTTTGGATTTTTGTATTTTTTATTTTGGATTTTTGGCTTTGGATTTTGGATTTTTGGATTTTGGATTTTGTATTTTGGATCTTTGGATTCTTTGGATTTGGGATTTTTGGATTTTTGTATTTTGTATTTCGGATTTTTGGACTTTTTGGATTTTGGATTTTGGGATTTTTGGATTTTGGATTTTTGGATTTTGGATTTTGTATTTTGGATCTTTGGATTCTTTGGATTTGGGATTTTTGAATTTTTGGATTTTGGACTTTTGGATTTTTGGATTTTTCTGGATTTTGGATTTTTGGATTTTTGGATTACGGATTTTTTGGATTTTGGATTCTGGATTTTGGATTTTTGGATTTTTTGGCTTTTGGATGTTTGGATTTTTGTAATTTGTATTTTTGAATTTTTGTATTTTGGATTTTGGATTTTTTGCTTTTTTGGATTTTGGATTTTTGGATTTTGGATTTTTGGATTTTTGTATTTTGTATTTTTGATTTTTGTATTTTGGATTTTGGATTTTTTGATTTTTTTGGATTTTGGATTTTGGATTTTGGCTTTTTTGGATTTTGGATTTTGTATTTTGGATTTTTGGATTTTTGGCTTTTTGGATTTTTGCATTTTGTATTTTGTATTTTTGATTTTTGTATTTTGTGTTCTGGATTTTTGGATTTTTTGGAATTTTGGATTTTTGGATTTTGTATTTTTTGGATCTTGGATCTTGTATTTGTGGATTTTTTGGATTTTGGATTTTTGGATTTTTTGGATTTTGGATTTTTGGATTTTTGGATTTTGGATTGTTGGATTTTTGTATTTTGTAGTTTGGATTTTTGATTTTGTTTTTTGGATTCTGGATTTTTTGCTTTTTTGGATTTTGGATGTTTGGATTCTGGGATTTTGAATTTTGGATTTTGGATTTTTTATTTTGGATTTTCGGATTTTTTGGATTTTTGATTTTTGGATTTTGGGATTTTGGACTTTTGGATTTTTGGATTTTTTGGATTTTGTATTTTTGTATGTTTGTATTTTTGTGATTTTTGGAATTTGGGATTTTGGATTTTTGGATTTTTGTATTTTTTATTTTGTATTTTTAATTTTTGTATTCTGGAATTTGGATTTTTGGATTTTTTGGATTTTGGATTTTTGGATATTTGGATTTTGGATTTTTGGATTTTTGAATTTTGGATTTTGGATTTTTGGATTTTGGATTTTGGATGTTTGGATTTTTGTATTTTGGATATTTGGATTTTGGATTTTGTATTTTGGACTTTTGATTTTTGTATTTTGTATTTTGGATGTTTGGTTTTTTGGATTTTGGATTTTTTGATTTTTGGATTTTGTATTTTTTGGATTTTGGTTTTTGTATTTTGGATTTTTGGATCTTTTTGGATTTTGGATTTTTGGATTTTGGTTTTTTGGATTTTGGGATTTTGGATTTGGAATTTTTGGATTGTGGATTTTTGGCTTTGGATTTTGGATATTTGGATTTTGGATTTTGTATTTTGGACTTTTGATTTTGGTATCTTGGGATTTTGGATTTTTTGATTTTGGATCTTTTGGATTTTGGATTTTGTAATTTTGTATTTTTTGATTTTTGGATTTTGGATTTTTGGATTTTTGGATTTTGGATTTTGGCTTTTTGGATTGTTTGGATTTTGGATTTTGGATTTTCGGATTTGTTGGATTTTAGATTTTTGGATTTTGGATATTTGGATTTTTGTATTTTGGATT
>JAPIWU010387187.1:0-10776 GCA_037576205.1 Pyrocystis lunula | reverse complement strand
CGATCTTTGATGAAGCCGAAGAAAGTATACCCAGCATCCGTCTCGCCGACATGGAAGACCATTCGAATTACCGCTGGCGAAACAGTGACTACGGGATCAACTGGTACACCATGGCCGGCCGTGTCGGGCTGGAACCTGACGCAAACGCCGTCGCCAAGTGGCAGCAATCAAGTCGATTCGAAATGGTCAGGAAACCAACAGAAACACTTCTGGTGTCAGACACATGGTTCGAGTTATACAAAGACAACCCGCCGCTACAGCGAGGCCAAGGGGTGATCGGCGGGTTCCCGACCATCTGGGGCGGGCCGCACGGCCGACACAATAACCAGAAGTGTCAGATCCTCTGGGCAGACGGCCACGTAGAGGGCATGCACTTTCCGAGCCTACTTATGGGTGCTAATGCGACCTTGCGTGCACAAGGGCCTTGGGGCGATGAGCAGTTGGGCGTGTTCACGTATTCGACCTATTCACGGAACCTGAACAACCCCAACAAGTGGGACCACGAATAACCTAAGCACTCAACTAATTATCAAAAGCCCAAGGTAAAACTAACCTTGGGCTTTTAAATTTTTATATCTATCGCTGAACCTGTCGGCGTGAATCACCGCCAGAACCGCCACCACTGTTTTTCTTTTTCGACCTGCTCGACCAGGTAGTCCCACTGGAACGCCGGGCCGGGGTCGATCTTGCGCTCGGTGACGTGGTAGTGGCCGATCAGGCCCTGGAACTCGGCCTGCTGTTCCTCGCTGAGCACGCCGGGGATCAGGTCGCCGTTTTCGTCACGAGGATAATCGTTCTTGATCTTGGGCAGGACCTTCGTGAGCGTGGCCGTGAGCTTGATCAGGGCCTTGTACTGCTCGGGCGTCAGGTCGTACTGGCGCAGGTCGCTGCCGTTGATCGTGCCGGCGACCAGTTCGTTACGGATCGGCCCGGACTTGAAGTTGGGCGTCTTCACACCGCCGTCGCCGCGCGACTCGGGGATGGTCAGCTCGACCGTGCCGTCGTCGTGGACGGTGTACCACTTGTTGAGCGTCTCCATCTTGTCCGGCGGGTAGGCGCCCATGTTGGCGATCTCGATGCCGACCGACCGGTCGTTGGCCGTGCCCGCGTGCCAGGCGCGCTCTTTGACGTCCAGCGTCTGGTAGATCGTGCCGTCCACGTCCAGCATGAAGTGTACGCTCAGACAGCGGTGGTCGTGCAGGATGTTGAAGCACTGCTTGCTCGTGCCGCAGACGTCGTAGTGGATCACGAACTGATCGACCGTGTCCTGCACCAGTTCCAAAGGCCAGCCGCCGCCCTTGATCTGCTCGACGACTTCCGGATCAAAGTGCTTGCCCTTGTAGCGGAGGCTGTAGCGGTTGGGTGAATCGACATCGTCCTTGACCACCTCCCAGAGCGACTCGTCGTAAGGCACGAAGCGTTTCTCGACGCGGTAGGCGTCGTACCCGCCCGGGTCCATCCACAGGACGACGGGCGTGCCGGTGTGGAACAACTGGCCTGCGACGACGATCTCATCGCCCTTGCGTTTGTTGAGGCTGCCGGGCGTCGAGCATCCGGCGAGCGTGAACGCAACAAGGACGGCGAGTACCAGGCCGGTGCGGACGGAATAGAAACGGCTGGGCATGAGTGATCTCCTGATCGGGTGTCGGGCCCTGATTATTGCGAAATAATTCGCCCGGGGCAAGGCCGGAATCCGTGCAAATATGCATCACTTATACATCCGCATAAAAAACACCCCGGCCGTAACGACCGGGGCGCTTCGGGTTATTCAGTTTTAGGGAAAGTACGGCTCAGGCACGCTTGCGGCCGAGGACCGCCAGGCCACCCAGCCCCATCAAGCCAAGCGTCGCCGGCTCGGGCACCGCGTCGAACAGGTAGCCGGCCGCACGCATCGAGACGAACGTGTTCGCGCTGGATTCCTGCGTCAGGGTGTACGTCGTGTTGGCGTCCAGCGTCGCGGTGCCGAGGTAGATCCACTCGCCGCCGGCGTGCAGGTCCCCGTCGTCGTCCTGCGCCAGGTTCTGATCGATCTGCACGCTGAACAGCGTCCCCCCGCCGTCGCTGAGCGTGTAGGTGATCGGGTTGCCCGACACGCTGCTTGTGACGGGCCAGGTGGTGTAGATGGCGTATTCACCGCTGCCGCCTGCGACCAGCGCCCCGCCGAGGTCGCCCTCGGTGTTCAAGGCCTGCCCGGAAAGGTCGATGTTGTCGCCGTCCACCGCGGGGGTGTAGGTGACGAGATAGGTATCGGGCCCGAGCGTCGCGTCACCGCCGAAGATGCTGTCCCCGCCGCTCATCCCAAGCGCCGGGCTGGGCGAACTCTGGCTGGCCGCGGTTGTGTCACCGCCGAATCCGAAGTTCGGGTGGTAGGTCAGCACACCGTCGTCCAGACCGTCCGTATCGACTTCCAGCAGGTACGCGGCGTGTGCCGAAGTCGTAGCGGCAAACGCGACAGCCAGCCCAAGCAGAAGCTTTCTCATGACCAATCTCCTCCAGTTAGGTGCAATACAGTTGCACGGATACCCCGCGACACATCACGCGATGAAAGCACGGGCGGTTTCTATGTATGTCTTACAACCGGAATCCATAAACAAACCACCCCGGCCGAGACGACCGGGGTGGTTTCAGGTTATTCAATTTTCAGTCATGACCGATACTCAGGCTCGCTTGCGGCCGAGGATGGCCAGGCCGCCCAGGCCCATCAGGCCGAGGGTTGCCGGCTCGGGCACGGCGTCAAACAGGTAGGCGGACGCACGCATCGAAACGAACGTGTTCGCGGTGGCTTCCTGTTTGAGCGTATAGGCGCTGTTGGCGTCGAGGGTGGCTTCGCCGAGGAAGATCCACTCGTTGCCGGCAAAGCCGTCGCCGTCATCGTCCTGAACCGTGTTCTGGTTCAGTTGAACGGTGAAGACCGTACCCACGCCGTCTTCTTCGAGGGTGAAGTTGACCAGGCCGTTGGTGTTGTTGGTGGCCGGCCAAGTGGCGTAGACACGATACTTGCCGGAGGCGCCGGAGGTCAGCAGACCGCCCTTGTCGCCTTCGGAGTTCAGGTCAAGACCCTGGACGTTGACGTTGTCGCCATCGACTGCGGGGCTGTAGTGGGCCTGATAAGTGTCCGGGCCGAGTGTCGCGTCACCGCCGAAAAGGCTGTCGCCTTCGGGCAGGCCGGTCACGCCGGTCGCCTTGATGCTGGTGCTGGCCGTGGTGGTGTCGCCGCCGAAGCTGAAGTTCGGGGACGGCGTGAACGGGCCGTCATCCAACCCGTCGGTGTCCACCTGCACCAAGAACGCGGCCTGTGCGGACGACGCCATCACCAGCGCCGCGGCACAGCCTAATCCAAGAAACGTCTTCTTCATATCTCTCGCCTCCTCTAAAGTAGAAAGGAATAACAAACGAGCTTAGGCCGCCATATCACGCATATGGGGCGAAGCAAACCAGAAAGGTCATAAGGGATACATGGGCTCTCTCTCCCTCCCATATGACATGTCACTTATATTATATAACCCCATCCGGCCGCGTTGACAAGTCCCTGTCGCTATTTTTGGATGAAAAACAATCATTTTCCTCGGTCCCTCGATAGTCGCCAACCCCGGATCAGGCCGGCTACCTTCCCAGCTTAACAATCCCACCATACAGCCCGTAAACCGGATTATCCTCCTTTAAAACGGGATATGGGCCTATAGTTCTATAATTCACGTGACATTAACACGCCGCATGATATGTTAGATAGGACAACCCACGACCTGACCCGCCAAACAATCCCGGCCCCACGACAGGGCCGATTCCCGCACGCCCCAGGAGCCTGCCGTGACCCGATCCGGGCTATCTACATCCTTTATACCCAGCCTTTTAAGCTGTAAATGGGTTCAGCCCGCCTGCATCCGCCATGGTCTGGCGACCGCGCTGCTGGCTTTGCCGGGCACGGCGTTCGGCGCGATCGCCCAGATCGAAACCATCAACGTGAACGGCATCGGGCACGTACCCACCGAAACCAACTACGTCCCCAACGTCGTGTACCGCGAAAACGGCGCCGCCAGCTACGAAGCCCTCAAGGCACAGGCCGTCGCCGCCCGTACCTACGCCTACTACAAAATGCGGCTTAGCGGTTTCATCTACAACGGCACACAGGACCAGGTCTACGGCACAGGCTTCGGCGCAAGCCCGCAACACTACGCCGCCGCCGCCGACACCGAGGGCGAAGTCCTCACCATCCGAAACTTCAACGACGTGGATATCCTCATCGCCGCCTTCTACGTCGCGGGCGCCATCCCCTCCGGCCCGACACCCGTGCCCAACCCCGGCGACAACGATTATTCAAACACCGAGAAGTGGGTCACCTACACCTACAACAGCGGCGTCATCGGCGGGGACAACCTCGGCACACCCCTGGGCTTCCAGGGCTCGCCCACCAACCCCAACTGGCCCAACCGCGGCGCCAAGAGCCAGAACGGCGCCAACTTCATGGGCCAGCAGGGCGTCAGCTACGTCGACATCCTCAAGTACTACTACGGCGCGGATATCCAGCTCGAAGTCGTCTCGCCCCAGCCCGGGCAAAACCCGCTACAGGAAACCAAAAGCCTCACAGACTTCGAACTCAACAACGGCTACTTCGGCAACGACTACGACTTTTCGCTCTACAACCAGAACCTCGGCCCGGGTACGACCATCAGCCGTGTCATCGGCGGGGCGCCCGGCGGGACACGCAGCCAGCGCATCAACATCGACCTGGACGAATCCGCCGGCAGCGACTTCCTCTTCCACCACGTCGCCGGCACCGAACTGGCCGGGGCCAACAACCTCTTCACCGGCGAGCGCGAAGCCAACCTCGCGCTCGAACCGGTCGGCTCCATCGGGTTCTGGCTCAAGTCCGACTCGCCCGGCCTGGAAGTCGGCATCAACCTCGACGATGACTTCGACGGCACCGAACAAAGCACTCTGCTAAACGTCATCTCCGACGGGCAGTGGCACAAGTACGAATGGTCGCTCGAAGACCCGCTGCTCTGGTCGTCGGCTTCCTACGACAGCGGCGACGGCCTGCTCGGCGATTCGTTCACCATCGACTCGCTCGTATTTTCCGGTAACACCGACAGCCTCGTCTTCCTCGACGACATCTTCTATCAACCGCCCAGCTTCGGGCCGCCCCCGCCGGTGGAAGGCGACATCGACGGCGACGGGTTCGTCGGCATCACCGACCTGAACGTCATCCTCGGAAACTGGAACCAGAACGTCCCGGTAGGCGATAAGTCACAAGGCGACATCGCGGGCATCGGTGACGGGTATATCGGGATCGACGACCTGAACTACCTGCTTGGCCGTTGGAACACCGGCACGCCCCCCGGCGGCGCGACCGTTGTCCCCGAGCCCGCGACATTGAGCGTGTTGATGATGTTGGGCGCGGCGGGCGTTTCCCGCCGCCGACGTATTGTGTAATTGTTTCACTTTATTTTTTGAGGGTGAGAATCACTTGGGCTCTGCCGTCCCCGGATTAAGGCGAATGTCGTTTAGGCTGTTCACGTGTGCGTGCGGCGTCGCACTCGCCGCGCAGGCCAGCCCGGCGGTCGGCCTCACGTTCGTGGACGTCACCGCTTCGGCAGGCATCACCCACACCCAGGGCCCACCTTCCGACCCGCTGACCACCCCCGAAGTCATCGGCATGTCGGGCGGCGCCGCGGCCGGCGACTTCGACGGCGACGGCTTCATCGACCTCTTCGTCACACGCACCGACAACACCGACATCCTCTACAAAAACCTCGGCAACGGCACCTTCGCTAACGTCTCCGCCTCCGCCTTCGGCCCCGGCGCGATCAACGCGCAGACAAACGGCGCCGCCTTCGGCGATATCGACAACGACGGCGACCTCGACCTCTACGTCACCGCGATCAACAACACCCAACACTACCTCTACATCAACCAGGGCGACGGCACGTTCCAGGAACAGGCCGCCCTCCGCGGCGCAGGTCTCACCGGCAACGGCACGCTCTACGGCACGGGCGTCGCCTTCGGTGATTACGACCGCGACGGCTACCTCGACGCCTACATCACAGACTGGCGACCCACCACCCCCGGCACACGCGCAAACGCCCGCCTGCTGCGTAACCAGGGCGCCGCCAACCCGGGCCACTTCACCGACGTCACCTTCGCCACCGGCGCAGCCATGGACGACCCCACCGGCCCGAACATGGGCGTGAGCTGGTCCTTCGCCCCACGCTTCAGCGACATCGACCAGGACGGACACACCGACATCATCGTCGCAAGCGACTTCGGCACCAGCCGGCTTTTCTGGAACAACGGCGACAACACATTCACCAACGGCACAGCCGCCGCGGGCACCGGCACCGGCTGGCACGACATGGGCTCCACGCTCGGTGATATCGACGGCGACGGCGACTTCGACTGGTTCACCACCGATATCTACTTCACCGGCCTGCCCAATAACCACCCCAACGGCAACCGCCTGTTCCTCAACAACGACAACGACCGCACTTTCACCGACAACACCTCCGCCGCAGGCGTCCGCCACGGCTTCTGGGGGTGGGGCGCCGCCTTCCTCGACTACGACAACGACGGCGACCTCGACCTCACCCACACCAACGGCTTCATGGACGGCGACGACTACCTCACCGACCCCATGCGCGTTTTTAATAACGACGGCACGGGCAGCTTCACCGAGGTCGCATCCGCCGTCGGCGCGACCGACACCGGCCAGGGACGCGGCCTGCTGCACTTCGATTTCGACAACGACGGCGACCTCGACCTCTTCATCGCACGCAACGGCCAAACACCCGTCCTCTATCAGAACAACGGCGGCAACGACAACGACTACCTGCAAGTCAAAACCATTGGCACACAGTCCAACCGCCAGGGCATCGGCGCGATCATCACCGTCACGCCCGACGCCGCTTCACCTGACGATTTTCAGATCCTCGAGATCGACGGCGGCAGCCACTACCTCGCACAGAGCCCGGCCATGGCGCACTTCGGCCTCGGTCTTAACGCCAATACGATCGACCTTGTCACCATCCGCTGGCCAAGCGGCATCATCCAGACCTTCACCGACATCGCGCCCAACAGCCTGCTGACCGCCGTCGAGATGGCCCTGCCCGGCGACCTCAACGGCGACGGTTTCGTCGGCATCGAAGACCTCAACGCCGTGCTCGGCGGGTGGAACCAGAACGTCACGCCCGGCGACCTCAACGCCGGCGACGCGACAGGCGACGGCTTTGTCGGCATCGCAGACCTCAACCTTATCCTCGGCAACTGGAACACCGGCACCCCCCCCAGCCAAAACGCCCACATCCCCGAGCCCGCAGGGGCGATTTTGCTGTCGATGCTCCTGCCCACAGCCCTGCTCCGCCGTCGCGTATAATGGCTCCGCCAATCAGGACAGGGAGAGAGACACCTTCACATGGCGTCAGAGGGGCGAATTCCGTTTATGGCGGGCCCGGCGTTAGCCGGCGTGCTGTTTACCAGCATCGCGGCCGCGGCGGTGATGAACCCGCAGACAATCCAGGGCAACGACACCACCACCGGCGATATGTTCGGCTACGCCGCCGCGATCAGCGGAAACACCGCCATCGTCGGCGCACGGCTTGACGACACGCCCGATGGCGCAAACGCCGGGTCGGCTTACGTCTTCGACACCACAACGAACACGCAACGCTGGAAACTCACCGCCGCCGACGCCGAACCCGGCGATTTCTTCGGCCGCTCCGTCGCGATCGACGGCGCGGTCGCGCTGATCGGCGCAGCACAGAACGACTATAAAGGCAACGACTCCGGCAGCGCGTACCTCTTCAACACCACCACCGGCTCGCAATTGCACAAACTCACCGCCGCCGACGCCGCGCCAAGTGACCAGTTCGGGCACACGGTCACGATCTCCGGCGGCCGGGCGATCATCGCCGCCCCGTGGGAAGACCAGGCGGGCGCCAACGCCGGCGCAGTCTACGTCTTCAACACCACGACCGGCACGCAACAACGCAAACTCACCGCCCCGAACGCAAAGCCCGGCGACCTCTTCGGCTCAACACTCGACGCCGACGGCAGCCTCGCACTCATCGGCGCGATGACCGACGCCCACGGGACAGACTCAGGCTCCGCCTACCTCTTCAATACCCAGACCGGCGCGTACATCCGTGAGTTCACCGCCTCCGACGCCGCCGCAGGTGACGCCTTCGGCCAGGTCGCGCTCGACGCCGGCCTCGCGCTGATCGGCGCACCAGGCAACGACGAAAAAGCAAACAACGCCGGCGCCGCCTACCTCTTCGACACCAACACCGGCAACGAGCTTTTCAAGTTCACCGCCTCCGACGCGACGCCCGACAGCAAGTTCGGCCACGCCGTCGCGCTAAGCGGCAACCTCGCCATGATCGGTGCCTACAACACCGACAGCGGGACCGGCGCGGTCTACGGCTTCGACACCTTCTCCGGCAGCGAGCTGTTCAAATTCACACTCACCGACGCACAACCCGGTGAATCCTTCGGCTTTGCGCTCGGACTCGACGGCCTGACCGCCGTCATCGGCTCACCCCTCTTCGATACCCCCGACGACAACGCCGGCCGCGCCACACTCCTTCAACTCCCCCCACCCCCGCCGCCCATCGTCGGCGACCTCAACCACGACGGCTACGTCGGCATCGAAGACCTCAACTACCTGCTGTTTTTCTGGAACGAATACGCCGGCTTCCGCCAGGACCAGGAGGGCGACATCACCGGCGACGGCTACGTCGGCATCGACGACCTCACCTTCATGCTCACCAACTGGAACCAGGGCACACCCCCCGGCGCGACGAGTGTCCCAGAACCCGTCACGGGGATTACTTTTCTTGGTCTTTGCCTGGGTATGTTTGGATCATATCGAACTTCATCCGACTGATTCCCGTAAGGCCTGGTATCGACACTTCGATAGCCATGCCGGCGGAATCTCGTCATGAAGCTATGGGCCAATCTGGTATTGCTGCTTGCCTGCCTCGCCGCACTATCTGCGATCTTTTTAAGTATCTACCCGGGTGTGCTGCGCGACTATCTGTTTATCCTGATACTGACATCAATCTTCTGGGTACCCTTACTGGCAATCACCGGAATTGTCTGGCTCGTTCTGATGTTCCGCAGCAAAGTTCCGGTCATGAAGTGGCCCTGGATCAGATACGGCCTGGCCGTTGCGGTCCTGTGCTCTACCTTTGTGTTGCTTTTGTTCTATGTGCCAAGGCGTATTGCCTTCATGGCGTCGCTGGCCGACTTCGAAGCTCAATTAAACTCCGCTCAGATACAGCAATACGGCGGGACACCCTTGAACCAACGTTTAGGCGTCTTCATGGTCAAAGATTACGCCCAGGACCCACGCGGCGGTGTGTATTTCCGCGTCTATGAAGGGATTGATGGCATAGGGCCCGACATCATGTCCTACGGTTTCGTCCATCAGCCCAACCGTGAAGGCACGCCATACGGCGCGTCGGGCTATCGGCTCCATCGCTTAGGCAGCGGATGGTATTGGTTCAACGCCTCCGATGACTGGTACTAATCCCGGTTGGCCAATCACAAAATCCCGGTTAATCGCACCGGAGTGTACAACACGACCGATTGTTATATAATTCGCCTCAGGAACCGGATTCACCCCACACCGCTTGCCGAGGCCACCCGAAAATGACAAATCTCACGCGCGTCGCCCGCCTGTTGCTCCTGTCCGCCACACTCATGGCCACACTCTCCGCCTGCTCCACCGTCAATTCCTACCGCGAATCACGGACCGACCTGGCAAACGTCCCCGACGTCCCCCGTGAGTTCCGTGCCGTCTGGGTCGCGACCGTCGCGAACATCGACTGGCCGAGCAAACCCGGACTGTCAACGCAGGACCAGCAGGACGAGCTGATCGCCATCCTCGACCGCTGTGTAGACCTGAACCTCAACGCCGTTGTCTTACAGGTCCGCCCCGCCGCCGATGCGCTCTACGCCAGCGAACTCGAGCCCTGGTCTTCCTTCCTCACCGGCGAGATGGGCAAGGCCCCCAAGCCCTTCTACGACCCGCTCGCCTTTGCGGTACACGAAGCCCACAAGCGCGGCCTCGAACTGCACGCCTGGTTCAACCCCTACCGCGCCCTGCACCCCAGCAACAAGGGCGACGTCGCCCCCAACCACCTCAGCAAAACCCACCCCGAGATCGTCAAAGAGTACGGGCCGTATCTCTGGATGGACCCGTCCGAACCGCTCGTCCAGCAACACTCCCTGAACGTCATTATGGACGTCGTCCGCCGATACGACATCGACGGCGTGCACATGGACGACTACTTCTACCCGTACAAAGTCAACGATGACGACGGCAACGAGGTCGATTTCCCTGACGGCCCGAGCTGGCAGGCCTATAAAGAAGCCGGCGGCAAGCTCAGCCGAAGCGACTTCCGCCGAAAGAGCGTCGATGACTTCATCGAACGCCTCTACAAACAGATCAAGGACGAAAAACCGCACGTGCAGTTCGGCCTCTCCCCCTTCGGCATCTGGAAACCCGGCCACCCGGCCCACATCAAGGGCTTCAACCAGTACGAGGGCCTCTATGCCGACGCGAAGAAATGGCTCAACAAGGGCTGGGTCGATTACTTCACGCCCCAGCTCTACTGGGAGATCGCCAAGCCCGACCAGAGCTTCACCGCCCTGCTCGCCTGGTGGGAAAGCGAAAACGATAAGAACCGCCACCTCTGGCCAGGCCTCGCCGCCTACCGCACGGGCAACCAGCTCGACGAAAACGAGATCCAGTACCAGATCAAGTGGACGCGCATCAGATCG
>JAPIWU010387078.1:0-10802 GCA_037576205.1 Pyrocystis lunula | reverse complement strand
GCCATGCTGCTCGCTAGCTGGGGATTCCCCGAAGCCCTGTGTGAAGCGGTCCTGGCGCATCATTCGCCGGACCATGCCCCAGACGAAGCCCCAGACGATGCCCCGGACGATGCGACGGATCTCGCCCGGGCAATCCACATGGGACACCTCGTCGCTCGCCAGATCGAAGCAGGCTGGCCGGAGGACGAAACGGAATGGGATCCTTCGATTCTCGCGATGGGCGAGACGTTGGGTCTCGGCGCGGATCGGATCGCGGACCTCGCTCAGGAGGCCGAAGCCAGCTTCGAGGCGCTGAGCAAGCTCAGCTAGGACCTGCCGAGCGCCTTCGCCGCATGCGCGACGTGGTCTTCCATGAAGGTCGCGATGAAGAAATAGCTGTGGTCGTAGCCCGCCTGTCGCCGTAGCAGCAGGTCCTGCCCCGATTGCTTGCAGGCCGCTTCGAATAACTCTGGCTTGAGCTGCTCCTCGAGGAATCCGTCGGCGAGCCCCTGGTCGATCAGGATCGGGTGAGGATGAGGTCGATCCGCGACGAGTAGCGATGCGTCGTAGGCTTCCCAGCTCTTTCGATCCGGCCCCAGATAGGCGGAGAAAGCCTTCTCGCCCCAGGCGCAGCGGGTCGGCGAAACGATCGGCGCGAAGGCCGAGATCGACGCATAGCGGTCGGGATTGCGCAGGCCGATCGTGAGCGCACCGTGTCCGCCCATCGAATGCCCGGTGATCGAAGCGCGGGAGGTGTCGATGGCGTCGTCGGTCGCGATGACCCGGGGTAATTCTTCGGTCACGTATTCGTACATGCGGTAGTGGTCGCGCCAGGGTGACTCGGTCGAGTCGACGTAGAAGCCGGCGCCGCTCCCGAAATCCCAGTCGTCGTGTTCCGTCGGGAGGTCGAGACCGCGGGGGCTTGTGTCGGGGGCGACGAAGGCCAGGCCGCGCTGAGCAGCGAATCGTTGCGCACCCGCCTTGGCGGTCACGTTCTCCTCGGTGCAGGTGAGTCCCGAAAGGAAATACAGGACTGGAACCGGCGCCTTCTCCGCCGCGGGAGGCAGGAAGATCGAAACGTTCATGGCCGTTCCGGTCGCCTCCGACGCGTGTCGGATCGTCTTCTGAAGACCTCCGAAGCATCGGGTTTCACTCAGGGTTTCCATTTCTCGACTCCGTTCCAATGGGCCCTCGGCCCGCTTCGATGGCTCGGGTTTAGCTTGGCCGCGGAAGAGCGTCCACAGAATTGCGCGATCCCTTCGAACCCGGCCGCCTCGCGGCGCGAACGGAAACCGTAGGGTCGCGTGAGCGGGCGCCGACGAAACCCGCTTCGCGATAGAAGTGGCGGCGCGGACGGATTATGGTTGCCGCGTGCACCGACTCTCCCCGTCGATTTCAGTGCTGGTCCTGATGACCTACCTCTCCGCGGCCTTTCTCGACTGCGATCCGGTGGTGCGACCTGCGGTCTGGTTCTCGCCCTCGGCGGGTCCGGTTGCCGGGAGCGCGCACGCCTCGCACGCGGATGTCGGAGCGCACGGCGGTCACGCCGCGAGCGCCGACCCGGTGGCCCACTCGGCTCACGCCGACCACGCGGGGGCAGCCGCGCCGCACACGGCTCATACCGACCACGCTGGGGTAGCCGCGCCGCAGGCGGCCCATGCGGGACACACGGCCCAGGCCGATCGAGCGGGACACGCGGCCCAGACCGATCGAGCGGCTCACGCGGGACACACGGCCCACACCGATCGAGCGGCCCATGCAGGCTCTGAGTCCCGGACGCCGGAGCGTTCTTCACGTCGGGCGCTGGCTGTGGAGGCGAGGAGCGGGGACGGGCTTGCCCTGGTGGCGACTTGTCTCTGCGGCTGCAGCGAAACGCGATCGACGATCGGTGGGAATACGAGCCGACTCGGCGCTGTCGTGCCGGGGGTCTTTGTCCCGCGGCTCGCCGTGGCCGACCGACCGCCACTCCGTCGCCAGCGTGCTGCGCGCGCTACCGGAGTCGCATCGGACCTCGACCCGATCCCGATCTAGTCCGCCACCCATCAGCTGAATCGTTGGCCGCCGCATCTCGCGAGTGGCCCCTTTGTCGTGGGTTCGGCCGGACCGCTCGGTCCCGGCTGCGCGCACGATCTGGCTTTTTGGCCGCGCGCCTCGTCGATGGTGTGCGTCCGTGCGCGCGTTTGCGCGGCGGGACGCCGCCCCTGGGCGATGGCTTCGCGGAAGGAATGGATGGATGGATCAGGAAATGGCTGAGTCGAAGCCTCGAGTGGAAACGATGAATCGAAGGGCGGATCGGTCGGGACGATCGGCCCCGGTTGGCCGGGGCGTGTGTCTGGGCGTGGCACTCGTGTTATGTGTGGCTGCGTCGGCGAGAGCCGGTGGACCCGCGGACCATGCGCCGATCGGCGTGATGGGGGACCACACGCATGAGCAGGGAGAAGTGATGCTCTCCTATCGCTACATGCGGATGGGGATGAACGGCCTGCGGGATGATGCGGGTCGGATTTCGAGGCGCCGCGTGTTGGATGATTTTCCGGTGACGCCGACCAGCATGGATATGGAGATGCACATGTTCGGCGGGATGTGGGCGCCGATCGATCGCGTCACCCTGATGTTGATGGTGCCCTATATCCGGATGGAGATGGATCATCGGGTCCGCACGGGCGTGACGTTCACGACGAAGACCGAAGGTCTCGGGGATGTTCGGGCCTTCGCGCTGGTGAATCTCTGGAAAGTCGAAGGACATGCGCTGCACGCGAATCTGGGACTCAGTTTTCCGACGGGTTCCATCGCCGAGACCGATCGCACTCCGGCCTCGGGCGGAGCGAAGGTGCGTCTTCCCTACCCGATGCAGCTCGGATCGGGGACCTTCGATTTCCTGCCGGGGCTGACCTACAACGGGCAGCGAGACGCAATTTCCTGGGGCGCCCAGGCCCGCGGCGAGATTCGACTGAACGAGAATCACGCCGACTACACCCGGGGCAATGAATACGCGTTGACCGCCTGGGCGGCCTATATGCTGGCGCATCCGGTCAGCGTGAGCTTGCGGACCGAGTGGCAGCACGAGCTCAATATCCGCGGTCGCGATGCGAGTCTGAACGCGGCCATGGTGCCCACCGCTGATCCGGGCCGGCGTGCGGCGATGCGGCTCGACCTGTTGGCGGGGATCAACTTCGCGCTGCCGTCCGGAGTCCTGGCCGGCCTGCGGATCGCGGTCGAAGCGGGTCTGCCGGTCTACCAACGACTGGACGGTCCGGGGCTCGAGACGGACTGGATCGCGACGGCGGGTCTTCAGTACGCCTTCGACTGATCGGCCGCACGCGAAAGAGCCGGGTTCGTCGATCTTGCCGCGAGGTCGGATCGAGCGAGCCCGGCCTTCGAAGCTTCGGCTTCGGTATTAGCGAAGAGTGTACGGGGGCATCGAGGGCATCGGCGCCGCGTATCGCGCGTCGCTTGCCGATCCCGCCGACTCTTCGGCATCGATTCGAAGATCGATCTGCGAATCGTCGGAACCGAAGCGCGTGGGTGGGCCGACGGGGTTCGCGGTCGCGACCGCCGAGGGCATCGCAGCCATGACCGACGCGCTCGAGGCCATCGGCCGTGCCTTCGCTTCCCGAGCCTTCTGCTTGTCCGTCACTTCCTTCGGAATCGGTCGGTCGCTCAGGCGGTCCTTGGGCGGCTCCGGCTGATATTCGATCAAGTCGACCGAGAGGGACAGGGTCGCGAAGAGGAGCGGTACGGCGAGGAAGGGGCCGATGATACGCGCCCGCCGCTTCCAGCGTCGTTCGCGGCGCCGCTGCAGGCGTTGATCCGGCGATTCGTATCCGTCCTGGGTCGTGTTCTCGGACATTGGTCATCCCCTTCGATGCGATGCGGCCGATGCGATGCGGCCAAAGCCATCCGAGGGGAGGAATCGGGCCGATGCCGGAGGGGATTGAGGGAAAAACACCAGCGCGCGTGGGGATGCATCGCACTTGCTCCTCGCCTGCTGAACTCGCCTGCCGAACGTGGAGGGCTTCGCCTGATCCGAAGGCGAAAGGCGCGAGTTCTCGCGGCTCTGCCGTTGCAGTCGAAGCGGAATCGACGACATGGCCGATGCCGGACCGCGCGGCGACCACGAAGACGCGGAGGACGGCGGCCGCGAGGCGGCCCTCTCAGTCGAGCGGCGAGGCGGCGGTCAACTTCCGTCGGAGAGTGTGCGTGCGTGGACCTGGTCGGGTCGAACCGCAAGGGAAACAGGGTCGCCGGGGCGGAGTCGGCGGGCCAGGCCTCGACCCGAGAGCAGGTGGGTCGTCAGACGGCGATTTCCGACGCGCAGCGTGACGACTGTCGCGAGCCCGTCGCTCACCAGGTTCTCGACGCGCGCCTTGCCGATCGATTCCCCGTCCCCGCGCCCGACATCGAGTTTCAGGTGTTCGGGCCGGATCCCGATCCAGGCCTCACTGCCGAGCGGGAGCCGGGCCGAGGTGGGCACCACGAAACCCTCTTCGATCTCGACCCAGGAAATGCCCCCGCTCGCTCGATCCACGCGGCCGGTGGCCAGGTTGATCATGCCGACCGTGGTCGCGACCTGGCGCGATTCGGGCCGCATCAAGACCTCGTCGCAGGGGCCGTGTTGCAGGAGCCGACCCCCGCCTAGCACCGCGATGCGATCGGCGAGCAGGAGCGCCCGTCGCAGGTCGTGGGTCACCATCGCCACCGCGACGTGGGTGTCCGCGATGGCCTGTTCGAGATCGAGGGAGAGGAGTCGCTGTCCCTCGGCATCGAGATCGTCGAAGGGCTCGTCGAGCAGCAGCACCCGCGGCTCGAGCACGAAAGCGCGCGCCAGGGCCAGTCTGCGAAGCTCGCCGCCCGAGAGGGTCCTCGCGTCGTGGTGCGCGAGCGAGGCGATATCGAATCGTTCGAGGGCCTCCCGAATTCGCGTCTGGCGAACGGAATCCGCCAGGCGACGACCCGCCTGCTTCTTTCCCAGGAGCGACGCGCCGACATTGAACGCCACACTCCCGGAGAGCGCCGCTGGGCGTTGGAAGACCAGGGTCACCGGGCCGGGACCCGCCTCGACCTGGCCCTGTGCGAGGCCGCGCTCGAGGCCCGCGAGGGCGCGCAGTAGCGTGCTCTTTCCGGCGCCGTTCGGACCGAGGATGACCAGCACTTCGCCTGCGTGAAGCGCGAGCGAATCCACTTTCAACTCGAAGCGGTCTGGCCCCTCGCCGCGCTGGCAGACGAGATCCGTCGCCGAGAGCGCGACGGGATGGTCCCGGTCGAGGGGCGTCATTTCGCCCGCCCGCTCTGCTGGATCCAGGTGAGCAGGCCCGCCAGGAGAAGCATGTTGCCGGTCAAGACCGCCGCCTGACCGAGGGCGACTTCGAACTCGCCCATGCTGGTGTGCATCATGATGGCGGTGGTGAGGACGCGGGTCTCCCCGGCGATATTTCCGCCGACCATGTTCACGGCACCGACCTCGGACAGGATCCCCCCCATCGCCGCGATGACCGCCGCCAGCAGCCCCATTCGGATCTCTCGCACGAGGAGCCAAAGGCGCCAGCCCCGCCCGAGGCCGAGGCTGCGTACCTGAAGGTCCCATTCGTCGTCGAGGGAGCCGACCGCGGCCAGGGTCAGGCCGACCACCAGGGGCAGGGCAATCGCGGTCGAGGTCAGGATCATCGCAAAGGGAGTGTAGAGAAGGTCGAGATCTCCGAGCGGTCCGCTGCGCGCCATCAGGATCGAGCCGATCAATCCGACCACGACGGGAGGCGCGCCCATCCCGGCATTGACCGAAGAGACGAGCAGGCCTCGCGCGCGAAACCGCCGAGTACCCAGGGCGATGCCGACCGGGACGCCCGCGAAGAGCGCCAGCACCAGGGCCGAGCCACAGACCCAGAGTGTGCGGAACGTGATCTCCGCAAGGAGTCGAAGTTCCTCGGCGGACACGCGTCAGTCCCGCGTCGAGGCGAGGCGAAGACCGGCGCTCGCGGCCTTGGCTGCTTCGTCCGATTGGCCCGGGTAGAGCGGCGTAAAGAGCGTGCGTCCGTATTTCTCCCGTCCGAACTCGCCGATGCGCCGCTGGATGCGGCCTTCGAGCAGGAACTTCTCGAGCGCTTCGGCTTCGCTGCTATGCAGCGGTCGCTCGAAGCGAGCGGAGTCCAGCTGCAGCACGGAGTAGATATTTCGAAGCGCGGGGCCGGGCTTCGAGAGCACCTCGAGCTCGACGCGCTTCTGGAAGGCCAGGAACGTTCCGATGTCGCTCAGGATATAACTGCGGCGTTGACCCGCGACCTGGAGCGAGAGTCCCATTCCGGTCCCCGTCCGTACGAGGCCCTCCCGCTCGATCTCGGGATCGAAACCGGCGGCTTCGAAGAGAGATTTCTCGCGCTTGTGGGTCCCCGAATCGTCGGATCGACTCACCCAGCCCGCCCCCGTGCGCATGATTCGCTGGATGGCGTCTTCGGGGGAGTCTGCCGCCTCGACCTGGGCCGGATCCGCGGCGGGGCCGGCGATCACGAAAAAATTTTCCATGAAAGGCGTCCGGCGCGTGACGATCCCGTCGCGCACCAGGATCTCCTCGGCAGCGGGCGCGTGGGTGAGGAGGAGGTCTGCGTTTCCCTCGCGACCCATGCGCAGGGCGGCGCCGGTTCCGACCGCGATCACGCGAACCCGGATGCCAGTTTCCTCGGTGAACACGGGAAGCAGCGTGTCGAGGAGGCCCGAGTCGCGCACGCTCGTGGTCGTCGCGAGGATCAGCGAGCGTTCCGCGAAAGCGTTCGCGGCTTGCAGTCCGACCAGAATCGACAACAGGGCCGAAGCGATGATTCGCATCCTAGAAGTCATTGAGCTCGAAGTCCGTCGGTCTTTCCGCCACCCGGATTGGTGGGGCGGGCAAGCGTAGAGCAGGCATCCGGAAGCGTCATTCGCGCGGGGGCCGGGCGATCGGCGAATGGGAACGGGAAATGGGGAATGGCCACTTCCAGATCCGCATCGGGCGATATGCAGCACGCTATGCAGTGAGCACTGGGCCGATCCCGGCGGGCCGGAGGGACCCAGCCGAAGCGATCGCGAGTCGCCTAGTCGACCCGGTCGAAGCGGAGGAAATAGTTGTCCTCGAGCCCCTCGAGTTCGACTTCCTCCGCGAACACGAACCCCGCGGACTCGATTTCGGCACGGAAGACCTCGCGGCCGGCGCGCACGTGTTCGAGGAGCCATTCCGGACTCTCGCCCGGTATGCGTTCGAAGTCGATCAGGACGAGGGATCCACCCGGTCGGATCGCTTCGCGCAAACTCGCGAGCGAATCATCCGGATGAGAGAAATGATGATAGACATCGCAGATGAAGGCGAGGTCGATCGAGGCCTCGGCCAGTGCGACGGAGCGCTCCGTTCCTTCGACGACGCGGACGGACCTCGGCGCTTCCTGGCTCGCGCGTTTGCGAAGATGATCGAGGAAGTTGGGCGAGATCTCGACGGCATAGACGGTGCCGCCCGGCGCGACCGCTTCGGCGAATAGAAAGCTGAAGAATCCGGTCCCGGCGCCGATGTCCGCGATGTCGTCGCCGGGTCGCAAACCGAGTGCAGCGACGATGGCGTGGCGTTCGGCGTAGACCGCGCGGGATTCTCCCTCGAAGCGTTCGACGTATTTCTCGACATCGAGTTCCGAGGAGAGGAAGTGGTCGTTGATGCCCTTCGGAAGCTCGCCGGCCGTCGCTGGAGTCGCCGGCGACGATCCAGCGTCGGCGAGTTCGGAGGTCCGCGTCCCCGCTCGCTGCTCTCCGGAGGTCGAGCACCCCAGGAGAAGATTCGCGAGGAGGATCGCGAGGAGGCCGAGGCCTGGCGATGCTGTGACGCGGGGCCTCAGCCTCTTCCGGCGAGATCGGTTCGAGCGCATGCACTTGTCCTCTTCGGCCCCCTCATCAAAGGAGGGGAACGGGGTTGGACCCGGCAGACCGGCGTTCCGGGGCGAGGTCTTGCAAAGAATCGGCGCGGGGCCCAAGCTGGCCCGGACATCGCCGAGGCCAAACTGTCGCACAGACCCGACCGCGCGACACGATCGTGCGACATCGTCGGCCTCGCCGACGGGCAACATCGTCACAATCTCTCGAGCAACGTGAATAGAAGGAGTGGACGGGACCATGGGATTCTACGAGAACCGCGTTTTGCCTTGGCTCATCGACGCCGCCTGCGCAACCAAGCCGATCCTGAAACAGCGGGAGAAGGTCGTTCCGCACGCGGAGGGTCGTGTCCTCGAGGTCGGCATGGGGCCCGCGATCAATCTCCCCTACTACGATGCCAACAAGGTCGAGATGGTCTGGGGGCTCGAGCCCTCCGAGGGCATGCGTCTGAAAGCCGCGCCGCGAATCGCCGCCGCTCCCTTTCCGGTCGAGTGGCTCGGGCTTCCCGGCGAAGAAATTCCGCTGGACGATGATGCTGCGGATACCGTGCTGCTGACCTTTACCCTCTGCACGATCCCTGACTTCGCCCGCGCTCTCGAGCAGATGCGCCGCGTCTTGAAGCCCGGCGGCAAGCTGTTATTCGCCGAACACGGGGCGGCCCCGGATGCCTCGACGCGCAAATGGCAGGACCGGATCAACCCGATCTGGAAGCGGCTCGCGGGGGGCTGCAACATCAACCGCGAGATCCCGCAGGCGATCGAAGCGGCGGGTTTCAAGATCGGCGAAATGGATACGATGTACCTGCCGGGGGGGCCGCGGATCGCCGGGTTCCAGTACTGGGGCTCCGCCGTCGAGCGCTAAGGCCGCTCGTTGATCGCGAGGGGCGCGGATCGCAGGGCGCCTCCGTCCGAGGGGCTCGAAATCACCGCATGCTTCACGCCCCCGGAGGTTGGGGTGGGCGCCGCCTGCCGGCGGCGGTCGCGCCGGGCGCTATGGGAGGTGTGGGCGTGACGGGACGATGTCTGGGGTCTTGTTAGGTCCAGAGGGCCAGCAGGGACATGGCGGTGATGCCGGCGGTGAGGACCAGCCATTTGGTGAGGCGGCCGCCGGGGGCGGGGAATTCGTCCCGGAGGATGTCGAAGGTGGCGACATAGATGAAGGTGCCGGCGGCGATGGAGAGGAAGCCCGCTTCGAGGCTGGCGCCGAGTCGTCCCTCGATGGTTTCGCCGAGAATTGCCCCGAGGAGGCCGCCCAGGGGTGTGGCGATTGCGAAGAGCGCGACGAGCTTCCAGGCCTGCGCCTTTGGGATATGACTCCGAGTGAGTGAGACGCCGAGGGCGAATCCGGCGGCGGTCTTGTGGGCAATGATGGCGAGGGAGATGACGAGGGCCCGGGCGAGGTCGGCTTCGGCACCGAGCGCGAGTCCAGCGAGCAGCGCGTGAATCGAGAGAGCCGTGAGGACCGCGTAGGCGGAGAGCACATCGTGATGATGTTCGGCGATGTGCGCGAAGCGCTCTCCGGACGGCGCATGCACTTCTTCGTGGGCATGTTCGGGGAGCAGCACGTGTTCGACGAGGAGCATGAACGCGAAGGCGAAACCCGCGAGTGCGAAGCCCATCGGGTAATCCCATCCGAGGCGGCTCCAGCCGCGATCGGCTTCGGGCAACATGTGGACGATGCCCGCAGCGAGAAAGACCCCGGCCGCAAAGGCATTGCCCCAGCCGAGCAGGCGATCGCTTCGCGCGACTTCACGCCGGAGAAGCGGAAGCGCCCCGCCGATGGCGCCTGCAGCGAGAATGGCGATCAGGAGCGCGAGCTTGACCCCGAACACGGCGAGCCTTCCTGGGTGTGCCGCGGCGAAGCATCTTCACCGCACGAGTGAGAGTCAGACGACATCCTGACGCAGAAGCGAGATTCCGTCGGCGGGAGCGGGTGTGTTGCCGAGAGCGATCTGACGAAGCGCGTCGGGCTCGAGGTGGCGCGGGTTGTAGACGGCGACGATGACCTGGTCGCCGCGTTCGAGAAACGTGGTCTCCCCGTACGGGGTGTACTGCGTGGCGCCGATGCTGATCAGGGCCTGCGCCGGCCGTCCCGCGACAGTCAGCCAGCGGGAAATATTCTCGAGGGGGCCTTCGTCGACCTGGTCGTTGAGTCGGCCGACGAGCCAGTCGAGCAAGCGGTCGTACATGTAGCTGTAGCTCGAGACCGGAGAGTCGATGCCGTACTCGACCAGTTCCCCTCCGCGAAGGAGATAGGACGCGATCCGAAAGTCATCGAGGACTCCGCCGCGCTCGAATCGATCGATCGCGATCGACTGGCTGGCGGTTCCCTTCGTCTCCGGACCCCAGTTCTTCTTTTCGCTGATCTTCTTGGCGCCTTCCCGCCGAATCGAACAATCGTTGTGCGCGAAGGCGCGGCGGGGAACGACTCGTTCGACGAGCTCATCGCGATAGACGAGATCGCAGAGCAGCGAGACCTCGGGTTCGATCTGGTGCTTCTCGTCATCGGATCCGAGCCGGATACGATTCGCCGAGATCGGGCAGCGACTCAGGAAATGCTCCCCGGATCCGGGCACGTAGAATGGAAAGACGCCTTTCGGTGCGCTGACGTCGGCGATTACGAGATCCTTGAAATCGCTGGCTTCCCCCGCCTGTTCGAGATGTCCCGCGAAGTTGCCGGCGACGCCGAGGCCGATGACGGGTTGCCAATTCAATGTGGAGTTCTCCGAGGTGGGCGGCGAGTCTAGGCGGCCGGGCCGCGGATCGCACGGCGCTTTCGAGAGCTTCTCCCTACGCCCTGCTCGGCGTACGGCCTTTTTGCCTCATGAAGAGGCGCCTGCGCGGGGCTTCGGTCCGAGGGTCTCGAAATCACCGCACGCTTCACGCCCCCGAAGGTTGGGGGTGGCGCCGCCTGCGTCGGCGGTCGCGCCGGGCGCGACGGGG
>JAPIWU010386968.1:0-10810 GCA_037576205.1 Pyrocystis lunula | reverse complement strand
GGGGCATCACCACCGCCGAGGATGAGGCGGCCCACCGCTCCCACTTGGCTCAATGGGGGGGGGGTATGGGCCCTAGCCAGGTTGCATGATCATATCTGGAGCCAGAGCCTGTATCTGGTAGCCAGCCTGCATGACCTTGTAGTCAGTGTTCAGGCGCCCCAGAGACCTGTGACCTGCTCCTGGCGAGTCTTGCCAAATGTGGACAGCAGTTCGCAGAACAAGTACCCCCAATGCAACTTGGGTGACTCCAAGGTCACCTGCGTGGAGCATGTCAATGGCCAAGCCAGGGCACGTGAGAACGGGGGCTGATGCTAACTCCTTGTTCTTCTTGCTTCTGCAAGACGACATCTGGAATCCTCATGCTGGAACGCCAGGCAACGGCAAGCCCGAAGCCGTTGTAGGACTTCTCCACTCATGCACAGCTTCACACAGCCCCACTTCATCAGTGGCAATATCTGCACCTACCCACCTGTGCCTTGGGTAGGTCTTAAATGTTCTACCTGTGAGGGCAACAAGTAATGCTCTGGTGACTGTTTTCCGAAGCTGACTGATGTCAATTACATGATCGTGTGCCAAGTATATCTCAATGCAATCAGTCTTCCTCCAATCACCCACTGGCATGGATTGTAACAAGTACCTTCTCACAGCTTGATTTGGCCCTGTGGAGCAAAAGAGCCCAAGGATCCAAGACCTGTAAGCCAGCACATCTGGTGGGGCTTGGCCCCTGATGATGTTCCAAGGCCTTGACATGATCACTTCTGCCATGCTGAGCCTGAACCTTGCCATGTTGCTGCCAAAAGCCAAGGACAAGCTGAAGTTGACCAAACCACTGACCTGAGGCTCCACCAAGGCCATTACCTTGTTGAAGCACAGAGCAGCTATGTGCACATTGCATAGCATGTGCAAGTTTGTCCATCCCTCTCCCCTGTCATGGGCAATTGACCTTTCTGCAACATAGTTGCTTGCATGCTGATCTGATGTGGCCACCCTGATCTTCATCTCAGCACACTCCACATGCTGGGACACAGCCCCTGTAGACAGCAAGGCCTTTTTCAATACAGCTCCTGTGCAAGCTTCAATCACTTGAACCCAACTGAGAGATTGCCCCACAAGGCCAATGTATTGACAAGGGGAACCATCCGAAGAATCTGTGCCAATCAAGACTGCAAACTTGCCTTCTGTAGCAAAGAGCTTTGCAGCTGTAGAGCTTTTGCCAAAGGTGAGCCACTGGCCAGCTGGCTGTGTCATTGCCGAAGCCTGACTGCACTCCCCAGTGGCTTGGGGCTGTGCAATCATGGGAACCTGGACTGCCAGCTCTTGTTTCTGAGTGATGGGCATTGGAGTCTCATCATACCTGTTGAGGTCAAGGTACATGTGGACTCTGTAGGATGACTGCAAGGCTTGCTCTAGCTGAACTCGAAGTGCCCTTTCGCTGTGGATGAGGCAGATGGCCAAGAGAGACAGATAGGGAACAACTTTCTCTGATGGGATGCATGCCATTCTGCTAATGGCCTCCTTGGAAGCATGGAGCTTCCTGCTATCATCACCCAAGAAGAAGTCTGCAGCACTGGATATCTCAGGCTCGAGCTTGGCAAACTTCCCTCCCTGGGTAATCCATCGTGACACAGCATCAAATGCACCATGCAGAGGGCACGATACCCATGGCTGCCCACCATGCTCCTTGAGCTGGGCCAATGCAGAAGTGCTGACCCTGGGCCTCTCATCCAGGATCTCTGGCACCAAGGCCAAAGGATGCAGTGGCAAGCCCACACCACCCTCATCCCCCTGCTCGCATAGCAGCTGATCAGAAATTGCCCCAGAGCCACTCAACAGATCCTCGGCAAGGGCAGCCAAGCCAAGGCCAGTGCTGGCTGGGCCCTGTTCCTCATCAGCATCTGGCAGCAGCTCATTGGCAAGCTCTGCTAAAGAGGTCATGGGGAAACTACAGTTGAGCAAAATCTGGCCACAGCTTTCTCTGTCTCAAGGAAAACAACCTATTTAATTTCAGTGTCTGCTTGCAGGCTGCCCACATTTTCCAGGGGGCTGCCCAGGGCCTAGCTCAATTAAGGACACACTAATTCTAACTGATAGAAAGGCTTGGGGGTCTAATGTCTGTCTTGGGAATGGCCACAACCAGCACTGTCCAGACCTACAGCCAAACATATTATAACATTGTCTGTCCTCCTCTTACGTTTGGTGGTGGAGTGGGGTGTGCATGCCCAAGCTGGAGGTACTAACCTTCTTCTTACAGTGTGCCCTGGTAGTGGGGCCCTGGGTGGCCTGAAATAAATATCTGCATTGTTTATGGTTTATGGGGGGCCTTACAATACTACTGGAGCCAGGTATCACCCACCAGCCTGTTACATGTATGTGCCAACAGCTTTACTGACTGTTTTGACAAGCACACCCAAACACAAGGAAGGCAAACTTGGCAAAGCTGGCACTTAAACACATTTCAACTAGATGTGCCTGTAGACATTTCTAAGACTTTTCCTTAGGATACCAGAAACACTATTCCCTAACTCTCTTTGAGACTTTTTGGAAATTCCTTCTATAGAGCCCTGTGGCTGGTCCAAGGGAGTGCAACACTTTTGTCAAAAGTTGGCCCGCCCGCGAATTCCTGAGAAGGTCTGTAGCCTCCGAAACTTGTCGTCCCTGCCGCGAACGTGGCCTCGGACGGCTGAAAGGGACCGGTTGGCACACTCTGTCCGTTCATGCCTGCAAATGCTGGCGGTTGTGGGACGTTTCGGGGCTCCGTTGGTGCAGTGTATAGTGCGCGCGCATTCGCTCCCTGGGGAGCGGATTGCGCTTGCGCCGGCCACGGAGTCGGCGTAGTCGAACCCGCCCTTCCGGAGGAAGACGATGCTGCACCTGCGATCTGCGCCTGCACGTACTGCTTGAACTCGTTGTTCTCGCGCCTTTGTTCGGCAAACTGCTCCATCATGAACTTCATCATCTTGCCAATTTCAGTGTCGGGGTTCGGAACGTCCGGAATTTCTGGATCGCCGTCACCGCGTCGATTTCCCTTATATTTCTTGCATCCGGGACCGTGGGTGTGGATACGGTGTTGTCCAAGACACGCGGGACATGTCACTCCAGGATCGTCGGACGGCGCTCCAGCTGCACATGCGCTCGCCACTGCCGCCGGTGCTGCTGCTGCTGCAGTGCTTGCGGATGCGGGCGTTACGTGGGGCTCCGGGGGGTCCGCGGCCGGGAGGTCCTTCGGCACGGGCGTCTTGACGGCGAGTGCGCCTCCGGCCGCTGCAGCGGCGGCCGTTTCCGGGGTCAAACCGTACTCCAGGCCGACGCTCGGGAGCTTCTCCACGGGATTGGGTCCGTCAGCGCGTCGTTCTGCTTCGGGAGGCAGGGATTCGACGTCGATCGCGGACACTTCCGAGCGCGCGGCGCTGGTCATCAGCTCGACGATTCGGGTGTTCTGCTGCTTGACGGTGCCCTGGAGGCTCCGGATCATGTCCTTGAGCTGCTTCATCTCCTCCTGCTGCTGCGTCGGCGGGCTAGCCACAGCACCCTGGGGCGCTAATGGCGTAGCGCTTGCAAGGCGCTCGGGCGTGGGGTCGCTCGCGAGCGGGGGAGGGAGATGCGCGGGCCGCGGGATCGTGACCTCGATCCCGGGCGGCGGGCCGCGAGAGCCCGCCCAGGCACTCTGTGCGCCGGCAGCGGCGCCAACGACAAAGAACCTGCTCGCTGCCAGCCCGGCGGCGCCTACAGCGCCGACGGCTGTCCCAAGGATTTCCGAGCCGCGCGCTCCCACGAGACCCAAGCCGCGGGCTGCAGCCTGGTGCTGTCTGCGCTCCTCCTCGACCTGCCGCAGGTAGGAGAAGCATCTCTCGCAGAACGTCTCGTGGAGGTAGCTGACACTGCACTGGGAGTGCGTGTAGGTGCCGCAGTGCGCGCATACCACCAGGGGTCCGTACAATGGTGTCAGACACACAGTGCAGGGGCGTTGGATGCCGGACCGGTCGGTTGGGCTCATAACCCGCGACGGGGGCGCAGCCGTCATCATTGAACTGATGACTTGAAGGCTGTGGGGGTACGCTCCGGCTGGAGCGCCCGCCGACCCCAAAGCGAGCGGCATAAGCTGTGCAGTGCCGTCGCCCGCCGTGGACCTTAAGATCGCAGTCCGATCCGTAACCTGCAACCGCTCACTGGTGAGCGGATTGTTCCGCTCATCCGAGTCAGCCATCGCGTTTGGTCTCGTACTCCTGCTCTGAAGCGTGTGCTGGGACACTTCTCGAGGACACTCGGTCTCGCACTTGTTCTTCCACTCTGGCGGACTATCCGCTGTTAGAGGAAACTCTGTTTCGAGAAAAGCCTCAAGCCCTTGAGCCACAATGGCTGCAATGGGGCTTCGTATATGAAGCGGCACAAAAGGGCTGCAGTGGACGTCTGTCTCGTCCGTCTATCTGCCGGTACCCTGTGCCTAAAGCCTGCCTCGACCCAGGTGCACACTGTTTGTGCAAGCCGTCACACAATGCAAGGCCTCAGGTCAATGTATCCATTCTTCGTGCTCATGCCCTCTGTCTTATATCGCCATATGGCTTCCGTTCTGTCCGGGTCTGAGGTCGTCTTGAATACGCGCTCCTCCTCATCGGCGGCCGTGTTGATCATGACCACCGATGCTTCCTCAAACGTCTCGCATTTGTTCTTCCGCGTTCGAGGTCGACGGAGTAGGCCGCGAGTCCGCACGTAAGGACCTTTCTCCAGTCGCGATCTGGAGGGGGTGGTCCTGACGTTTGGTATTCAAGTCGGCTCCTCATCCCGAAGATGTTGATGGGCCCAATGCGTGCAGTCTCACTGAATGCATTCATCTCGATGACCGTGCCCCTTCAAGGTTGAGCCGATGAAGTTCATGACAAAGTTGATCACGAGCTCGTTGATGAAGACATCGACCGAGACCTCAAGGCACTGGTGAGTTAAAGGCTCGTCTGATGTGCTCCCTCTTCCCCTTCTCGTGGGGTCCGGTTCTCGACCGCAGACCGCGGTTCGAAGTGATCGCCACTCGGCTCGCGCAGCGCGATAACGGAGTCCTCAGGGGTATCCGCATGAAGGCAGGAAGGTCAGCAAAGGCAATGTACAAATGCGGCGTGCATGCTCATGCGCTTCTCCTCTGTATGCGTCCGTCTGCTCTCCCTCTGCGTCTCGGCGGTCACGAAGACAAAGTCGACGACGAAGTCCGCAACCGCGAGACACCAGCCCCCTAGGGGACGGAGTGCTCGAACGGTACGCAGCCCATGAGCTTCCGTTGCCGCGTAAGCGTCTTGGCCGGCATGAATTTCGTAAGTGCGTCTGCTTCCATGTCGGCGGTCGCCTTAAAGGTCAGTTGCAGGATGCCGAGCTCGATCAAAGAGCGCACACCGAGCACGCGGTTGACCAAGGCTTTGGTTCTCCATTCGTTGCTCCCGGTGCTTAAGTGGACCGCGGCGCGATTGTCACAGTACAGGATGGGCGTCTTCAAGTTGATGCGCATGGTGTGATACAGTGCGGTTATGCCCTCCATGTATTGACTCGCATACGCCATTGCGGTACATTCGGCTTCTGCAGTTGATCGGGGTACTTGCACTTGTTTGGTACTCTTCCAACTCACGGTGATGCCGTTGAACTTGATCAGAACACCTGTTTGTGCGTATCCTTGCTCGTAGGACGCGTCCCCAAAACCTTCAAGGACATGCTGGTGACACAGCCTGCCTGGGCAACGAAGCGCACCGGTCATGTCGATCCCGTGGTCGCGAGTACCGGAGAGGTATCTCAAACACTTCTTTCCCAGTGCAATCGCTCGTTGAGGACATCGCGTAGCTGCGCTCGAGATCTGGCTGACATAAAAGCTGATGTCGGGTCTCGTGCGAGTTGCGAGCCAGTTGAGGCCGCCCGCAAGTCTTTGCGCAGTTCGGACATCTCCAAGATCAGGTTCTGTCTCGTCGTCGATGAGCCCCTCAGTGCAATCTTCCAGTGATCCGATTGGTCTGCGCTCGTCCATTGACCATTTGGCGAGGAGGTCATTGCAGTAAACTGTTTGAGAAAGGTGGAATCCTGATTTGACCGCGGTGATGTCGACCGACAGGTACTCAACGGTGTCGCCGGAGCCGAATTTCACAGTCGGCTTCTCGGTGATGCGCCACTTTGCTCTGATCGCGTCGGTGGCCGCATCGATCACGGGGTCCTGGCCCAGAATGGCAAAGTCGTCCACGTACACGACAATGTAGCCGATCGCCTCGCAGTCCTGGTCCTGCGGCGCGCCGGGGGCATGCACAGGCTCAACAACTCCCTGGGGAGTTACTCGAGCCCGCACTATGCTCCATACGATCGGGTCGACGTGGGACTGGTTGAAGCAGTAGAGTTTGCCTTTGATCGTGATCGTCATCTTCTTGAGCTCGCGGTCGCGCTCCACACCCCACGCCTTGGGGCTGATCCTCAGGCCGTAGATCGCCTTCAACACCTTCCAGACGGTGCCCGGCGCCACAAGCCCGAATTCCACCAGGGCTTGAGGAGGACGAACATAAATCGTCTCAAAGGAATCGGGTAAGTGCGCATTCAAGAATGCAGTTTTCACGTCGATGACTTTGACGTTGTACTGCTTCGGCACCGCTGCTGCAAGCACGGCTCTGACGCTCGTTATGTCTGCGTTTGCCGTGTACAGCTCCTCGTTGGGCGATTTCGGCTGAAAATTCCCGCATACCACCGCTCGCACCTTTTTCTTCTCGCTCTGCGCGTTTGCGTCCTTCTTCACGCCGGTGACGAGTTTCATAGGCAAAATGTCCCGGTGGTTGACCTTCTTGAGCTCCGAGGCGGGCACAACTTCGAACGTGTCGTTGTCCCGCAGGCTGTCAACCTCGGCCTGCATGGCCAAGCGCCAGCCTTCTCGCTCTGGGCCCACTGAAGCGCGCACGTTCTTCATCGTGGTCAGCTGAATACCGCTTTCTTTATGTATGTCCACGAATTCGAGCACGGTTGGATCTTCAGGGTCGATTTCGTCGTTGTCGGGTTCCTGGACCTTGCACAGCGGTTCCCATGCAGTGGGCATCCCCAGCACTTGAGGTGCAAACCTCGATGCGCGAGGTCGGACTCGGCGATGGTCCTCTCCCGCTGCCTGGGCAGCGAAGGGATGACCCAGCCTGCAGTTGTGGTTACGCGTGTGTGCCCTGTGCCGTCCGCGGCAAGCCGGACACGAGTAGTACGGAGGTGGTGAAGGTGGTGTGATCACGTCCGCATCTGCATCGACAGCTCCCTGGGGAGCTGATCGAGCATCCGCGAACGGCTCCCATGCGCCCACAAGTGCTGTTGGCGGCGGTCCGAGTCGGCAGTGGATATTGTAGGTGTGCGCACGGTGTCGGCCCAGACATGCGGGGCATGTCACTTCGCGCTCGGGGACGTACTCAAACGGGTCGATGTCGTCAGAGACGTGGTTCTCCACCCTCGAATCCGCTGGCTCGGCTGCGGTGGTACCTGCCAGGTCGTGGAAGATCTCGACGTTCGCGTCGTGAGGCTCCTCCTGGTCCTGGAACTCCTCCTCAAAGGCCACGTCCTCAGACTTGTCGTTGATTACCTCGCCGTGGATCACAAACGTGCTGGACACCTCGAGGTTCCAGTTGTCGCCGTCAAAGTTCCCGACGATGATCCCGTGCGTGATGTCATCGACGCAGCCCAAGAAACGCATCTCCTTGCCGCGGGGCTCAAACGCGTCTGTCGGCGTCTTCTTGATCTTGATCGTCACGGCGTCTCCGAAGGCAGGGACCAGCATCCTAGGATGCTTAGACCCTTGCCGCATGAGCCAGCACGCGTGCTGAACTGCAAGCGGCCAGAGCTCCCGTCCTTCGTCACCAAGTGCAGAAAGCATCGTTCTCGCCCGGGACTTCACAATGCCGACACCACCTTCTGCTCTAGGATTGGCGTTGGGTTCGTACCCAGCGGTCGACGTAATCCAGACACCGCGACCCTTGAAGTGGTTTTTCACGCGCTCGCCCGTCAGCTCTGGTGCGCGATCCGCGTGCACCCGGTAGACGGCCTGGACCTTGTGCATGGAGTTGATCTGATTGGTCATGTCCTCCAGCGCCGGGATGGTCTCATCCGCGGCCTTGGATTCCAGGAAGCGCACGAAGTAGAGCATGCCGCTCTCGACGTGCACATGCGGGATCGCGTGGTCCTCGTCGCTCTGGAGCGCGGTGGACGGGTCGGCCTGATGCTCGGCAAACTTCTTGTCCTTCTCGCGCTCGTCGTACTCCGCGTCCGTGTAGGTCTTGAACGCGCCGACGAGGATATACTGAGCACGGCGTGCCCAGTTCTCCGGAAGATCGGAGGGCCAGCGGCCGGGAGCGTGAGGACCAGAGATGTCCACACTCAGCTCGCCACCTGGCCTCGCGGACGGTGCCTGCCTGCGATGCGGCCTGCGCTTCATCGCACCGTTCCGGCACTCGGGGCACTCGGGCATGAAGTGCACGTGTCCGTCGCGTCGGTGCTGCTCGAGCTCCAACTTCGTCACGGCCTTCGCGATGAAGTCCTTGAGCGCTGGAAACTGGCCGTCACTCCGCTCCTTGAGAAGCTTGATGATCGTCTTCAGGTGCTTCCCCTCGTAGTCGTCAAAGGTCGTGACCTTGTGGGCCAGCCTGAGCTCCTCAACCTGCTTCTCGTACAAGTATGGCAGATTGTCCTCCCAGATCAGGTCGTACCTCAAGCCACTCGGAGGATGAGAAATCCAGCCCTTGGGATTGATCAGCTCTCCTTCCAGTCCCCACTGAAGCTGATACTTGCCCCACGAAAAAAGGTGATCCATAGCGCGTTCAGCAGGATTGACCCAGAGCATGTCGTCGTACCTGATAACCTTCGTCTCACCGACGGCAAGGATGATGGTGGTCTCCTTGGCGCCCTCCGGCGGCTTGCCATTCCACTCGGGTAGGAAGGCCCGGATTTCGTTGGACGCACCTGTATCGATCAGAACGAGTTCTCCCAGTTCAGCGGAACGCATTTCGAGTCGTTTCTCACGGGTTGATCGCCGGTTCCCCCTCATCGCGATCTCCTGCGGACACTCCTTGCGGTGACCCGCTCCCTGGGGAGCGAAGCCATCTGCAGGTGAGGCCTCAACCTCTCTGCAGATCTTCGCCGTCTCCAGGTCGGTCCGGTACGTCGTGTGACGAGAGATGGACATGCCAGCTTTCGAGCTCTCGCCCGGCTCGTGGTTCGGGTCATGCGGTGCCTTGGGATCGCCGTTGATGGGGTAGCTCTCGAGGTACTCCCTGAAGCACTTCTCGGCGTCGTCCCGCGACTCGTCGGACTCCGTGTCGATGTCAAAGCCTGGGATGTTCTCCTGATTCTTCGTCTTGTCGTCCTTTTTTGGGATATGGGCAATTAGGTTTGGATAATTTTTCGAACCGCAGTTGAAACATTGACCGTCTGCGGGGGTTAGCGTCTGGTGCTTGAATTCGCATAGCGCTCCCTTCTTGCAGCCGATCCCTGACTTGAAAAACCTGCACGGCCCTCGTTTCCCTTTGCCCGTGGACGTCTCGTTCGGTTTCTCGTCGATCTTCTTGTCCGAATCGTTGGTCTGGTTCTTGGTCTTGCCCTTGCCTTTGCTCTTGCCCTTCGTGCCCTTGTTGTCAGTGCCCTTCGCCTGGTTCGCCTGGGGCGTCGTCTGCTGCGGGGGCTCCTCAGACTTCTTTGCAGAACGCGCTCCCTGGGGAGCGGAGTTCTGCACGGATGCTGCTGCTGCTGCCGCTGCTGCTGCTGCTGCTGCAGCCTTCTTGCCCTGCTCCTTCGGAGCGATGCCGTGAACTTCACGAGCCTCTGAAACAAGGTACGTCCACAACTCGTCCACCTGGGCCTGCGTCACCGCGCCGTTGAGGTTCTTCGTCATCTTGTAGGCGTTTAGGCGATACTGGAACTCCAAGTTGGACTCGGCCAGTTTGGACACGTAGTGGGACAAGACGCTGATCTGCACACTCGGATCCGGGGCGACAACGCCGAGGGAGTGCAAGCGGGCCATCTCGAACCTCCACCGTTGGAGTTTGTCGTGGATGGCGTGCACTGGCACGACGGGCCCTTTGTATCCAACACTCTGGAGTGTTAAGGTCCGATCGTGCGCGGTTCCCGGCCCCGCGTCCACGAGCGCCTGAAACAGCACGTCGGCACAGCAGATGTTCGACATGTGCAAGAGGGTGGTCTGCACGTGCTTGGGCATTGCGCGGAGGACGTGCCTGAGCATAGTGCGTTCAACCTGGTGGTAGATGACTGTGTAGCCGTCACACGTCTGTCTGATAACCGATCTCTGGAGAGGCGCAAGAGACAAGTACGCATCATACGCCATCCGTGCGTTGGAATACATGACGTCCCACCAACCAATCAGTTGAGTATGGCGACTTTGTAGGTTCATCCGCGCCATAGTTACCCAATTTTCAAACTCCACCGCCTTCGAGCCCGTCTCGTACGTGAGCTCGTCAATGTCGGTGTTCTTGAACTTCGCGAGAATCGTCCCGAGCTTCTCCTCCGGATCTCCCGTCGCGCCCGCTCCCTGGGGAGCGTAGCCGCTGACGGGGTCCGCGGCATGCGGCGGCTGCGGCGGTGGTGGCGGTGCGCCTCCTCCTCCTCCTCCTGGTACTCGTCCGAAGTGATCGCCGGGAGGGGAAGTCCAGAGTACTCGGCATCAAAGTTCGCGTTGTTCATGAAACTTCCGGTTTGGCCGGATCGTCCAAACATACCACCGTTGGCACTGTTGTCAAAAGTTGGCGCGCCCGCGAATTCCTGAGAAGGTCTGTAGCCTCCGAAACTTGTCGTCCCTGCCGCGAACGTGGCCTCGGACGGCTGA